>SZWC01016304.1:0-13982 GCA_023375785.1 Penium margaritaceum
GCTTTGGTTTATGGGACCCGGCTTTGCTTTCTGTGACCTGGCTTTGGTTTTTGTGACCCCGCTTTGGTTTGTGTGACCTGGCTTTGGTTTTTGTGACCCGGCTTTGGTTGTGTGACCTGGCTTTGGTTGCTGTGACCCGGCTTATGTGTTTGTGATCCGGCTTTGGATTCTGTGACCCGGCTTTGCTTTCTGTGACCCGGCTTTGGTTTCTATGACCGAGCTGTGGTTTCTGTGCTCCGGCTTTGGTTCGTTGACCCGGCTTTGGTTTCTGTGACCCGGCTTTGGTTTCTGTGATCCGGCTTTGGTTTATGTGATCTGGCTTTGGTTTCTGCGACCCGGCTTTGTTTTCAGTGACCTCGCTTTGGTCTCTATGACCCGGCTTTTGTTTCTGTGACCCGGCTTTGGTTTCTGTGACTTGACTTTGGTTTCTGTGACCCGGCTTTGCTTTCTGTGACCCGACTTTGGTTTCTGTGACCCGGCTTTGGTTTTTGTGACCCGGCTTTGGTTTATGTGACCAAGCTTTCGTTTGTCTGCCCTGGCTTTGGTTCCTGTTTCTCGGCTTTGGTTCGTGTGACCCGGCTTTGCTTTCTGTGACCCGACTTTGGTTTCTCTGACCCGGCTTTGGTTTTTGTGACCCGGCGTTGGATTCTGTGACTCGGCTTTGGTTTCGGTGACCCGGTTTGGTTTTTGTGACCCGGCTTTTGTTTTTTGTGACCCGGCTTTGGTTTCTGTGACCCGCCTTTGGTTTCTGTGACCCGGCTTTGGTTGCTGTGACCCGGCTTTGGTTTCTGTGACCCGCCTTTGGTTTCTGTGACCCGGCTTTGGTTGCTGTGACCCGGCTTTGGTTTCTGTGACCCGCCTTTGGTTTCTGTGACCCGGCTTTGGTTGCTGTGACCCGGCTTTGGTTTCTGTGACCCGCCTTTGGTTTCTGTGACCCGGCTTTGGTTGCTGTGACCCGGCTTTGGTTTCTGTGACCCGCCTTTGGTTTCTGTGACCCGGCTTTGGTTGCTGTGACCCGGCTTTGGTTTCTGTGACCCGCCTTTGGTTTCTGTGACCCGGCTTTGGTTGCTGTGACCCGGCTTTGGTTTCTGTGACCCGCCTTTGGTTTCTGTGACCCGGCTTTGGTTGCTGTGACCCGGCTTTGGTTTCTGTGACCCGCCTTTGGTTTCTGTGACCCGGCTTTGGTTGCTGTGACCCGGCTTTGGTTTCTGTGACCCGCCTTTGGTTTCTGTGACCCGGCTTTGGTTGCTGTGACCCGGCTTTGGTTTCTGTGACCCGCCTTTGGTTTCTGTGACCCGGCTTTGGTTGCTGTGACCCGGCTTTGGTTTCTGTGACCCGCCTTTGGTTTCTGTGACCCGGCTTTGGTTGCTGTGACCCGGCTTTGGTTTCTGTGACCCGCCTTTGGTTTCTGTGACCCGGCTTTGGTTGCTGTGACCCGGCTTTGGTTTCTGTGACCCGCCTTTGGTTTCTGTGACCCGGCTTTGGTTGCTGTGACCCGGCTTTGGTTTCTGTGACCCGCCTTTGGTTTCTGTGACCCGGCTTTGGTTGCTGTGACCCGGCTTTGGTTTCTGTGACCCGCCTTTGGTTTCTGTGACCCGGCTTTGGTTGCTGTGACCCGGCTTTGGTTTCTGTGACCCGCCTTTGGTTTCTGTGACCCGGCTTTGGTTGCTGTGACCCGGCTTTGGTTTCTGTGACCCGCCTTTGGTTTCTGTGACCCGGCTTTGGTTGCTGTGACCCGGCTTTGGTTTCTGTGACCCGCCTTTGGTTTCTGTGACCCGGCTTTGGTTGCTGTGACCCGGCTTTGGTTTCTGTGACCCGCCTTTGGTTTCTGTGACCCGGCTTTGGTTGCTGTGACCCGGCTTTGGTTTCTGTGACCCGCCTTTGGTTTCTGTGACCCGGCTTTGGTTGCTGTGACCCGGCTTTGGTTTCTGTGACCCGCCTTTGGTTTCTGTGACCCGGCTTTGGTTGCTGTGACCCGGCTTTGGTTTCTGTGACCCGCCTTTGGTTTCTGTGACCCGGCTTTGGTTGCTGTGACCCGGCTTTGGTTTCTGTGACCCGCCTTTGGTTTCTGTGACCCGGCTTTGGTTGCTGTGACCCGGCTTTGGTTTCTGTGACCCGCCTTTGGTTTCTGTGACCCGGCTTTGGTTGCTGTGACCCGGCTTTGGTTTCTGTGACCCGCCTTTGGTTTCTGTGACCCGGCTTTGGTTGCTGTGACCCGGCTTTGGTTTCTGTGACCCGCCTTTGGTTTCTGTGACCCGGCTTTGGTTGCTGTGACCCGGCTTTGGTTTCTGTGACCCGCCTTTGGTTTCTGTGACCCGGCTTTGGTTGCTGTGACCCGGCTTTGGTTTCTGTGACCCGCCTTTGGTTTCTGTGACCCGGCTTTGGTTGCTGTGACCCGGCTTTGGTTTCTGTGACCCGCCTTTGGTTTCTGTGACCCGGCTTTGGTTGCTGTGACCCGGCTTTGGTTTCTGTGACCCGCCTTTGGTTTCTGTGACCCGGCTTTGGTTGCTGTGACCCGGCTTTGGTTTCTGTGACCCGCCTTTGGTTTCTGTGACCCGGCTTTGGTTGCTGTGACCCGGCTTTGGTTTCTGTGACCCGCCTTTGGTTTCTGTGACCCGGCTTTGGTTGCTGTGACCCGGCTTTGGTTTCTGTGACCCGCCTTTGGTTTCTGTGACCCGGCTTTGGTTGCTGTGACCCGGCTTTGGTTTCTGTGACCCGCCTTTGGTTTCTGTGACCCGGCTTTGGTTGCTGTGACCCGGCTTTGGTTTCTGTGACCCGCCTTTGGTTTCTGTGACCCGGCTTTGGTTGCTGTGACCCGGCTTTGGTTTCTGTGACCCGCCTTTGGTTTCTGTGACCCGGCTTTGGTTGCTGTGACCCGGCTTTGGTTTCTGTGACCCGCCTTTGGTTTCTGTGACCCGGCTTTGGTTGCTGTGACCCGGCTTTGGTTTCTGTGACCCGCCTTTGGTTTCTGTGACCCGGCTTTGGTTGCTGTGACCCGGCTTTGGTTTCTGTGACCCGCCTTTGGTTTCTGTGACCCGGCTTTGGTTGCTGTGACCCGGCTTTGGTTTCTGTGACCCGCCTTTGGTTTCTGTGACCCGGCTTTGGTTGCTGTGACCCGGCTTTGGTTTCTGTGACCCGCCTTTGGTTTCTGTGACCCGGCTTTGGTTGCTGTGACCCGGCTTTGGTTTCTGTGACCCGCCTTTGGTTTCTGTGACCCGGCTTTGGTTGCTGTGACCCGGCTTTGGTTTCTGTGACCCGCCTTTGGTTTCTGTGACCCGGCTTTGGTTGCTGTGACCCGGCTTTGGTTTCTGTGACCCGCCTTTGGTTTCTGTGACCCGGCTTTGGTTGCTGTGACCCGGCTTTGGTTTCTGTGACCCGCCTTTGGTTTCTGTGACCCGGCTTTGGTTGCTGTGACCCGGCTTTGGTTTCTGTGACCCGGGTTTGGTTTCTGTGACCCGGCTTTGGTTTCTGTGACCCGGCTTTTGTTTATGTGACCCGACTTTGGTTTGTGTGACCCGGCTTTGGATTCTGTGACCCGGCTTTGGTTTATGTGACCCCGCTTCGGATTTTGTGATCAGGTTTTGGTTTCTGTGACCCGGCTTTGGTTTCTCTGACCTGGCTTTGGTGTCTGTGGACCGGCTTTGGTTTCTGTGACCCGGCTTTGGTTTCTGTGACTTGGCTTTGTTTTCTGTGACCCAGCTTTGGTTTCTGAGACCCGGGTTTTAGTTTCTATGACCCGGCTTTGGTTTCAGAGAAACCAAAGACGAGTCACAGAAACCAAAGCCGGGTCACATACACCAAAGCCGGGTCACAGAAACCAAAGCCGGATTAAATAAACCAAAGCCGGGTCACAGAAACCAAAGCCAGGTCACAAAAACCAAAGCCGGATTATAGAAACCAAATCCGGGTCACAAAAACCAAAGCCGGGTCACAAAAACCAAAGCCGGGTAAAAGAAACCAAAGCCGGGTCACAGCAACCAACGCCAGGTCAAAGAACCAAAGCTGGGTCACAGAATCCACAGTCAGGTCACAGAAACCAAAGCCGGATCATATAAACAAAAGCCGGGTCACAGAAAGCAAAGCCGGGTCACAGAAACCTAAGCCGGTCAGAGAAACCAAAGCCGGGTCACAGCAACCAACGCCAGGTCAAAGAACCAAAGCTGGGTCACAGAATCCACAGTCAGGTCACAGAAACCAAAGCCGGATCATATAAACAAAAGCCGGGTCACAGAAAGCAAAGCCGGGTCACAGAAACCTAAGCCGGTCAGAGAAACCAAAGCCGGGTCACAGCAACCAACGCCAGGTCAAAGAACCAAAGCTGGGTCACAGAATCCACAGTCAGGTCACAGAAACCAAAGCCGGATCATATAAACAAAAGCCGGGTCACAGAAAGCAAAGCCGGGTCACAGAAACCTAAGCCGGTCAGAGAAACCAAAGCCGGGTCACAGCAACCAACGCCAGGTCAAAGAACCAAAGCTGGGTCACAGAATCCACAGTCAGGTCACAGAAACCAAAGCCGGATCATATAAACAAAAGCCGGGTCACAGAAAGCAAAGCCGGGTCACAGAAACCTAAGCCGGTCAGAGAAACCAAAGCCGGGTCACAGCAACCAACGCCAGGTCAAAGAACCAAAGCTGGGTCACAGAATCCACAGTCAGGTCACAGAAACCAAAGCCGGATCATATAAACAAAAGCCGGGTCACAGAAAGCAAAGCCGGGTCACAGAAACCTAAGCCGGTCAGAGAAACCAAAGCCGGGTCACAGCAACCAACGCCAGGTCAAAGAACCAAAGCTGGGTCACAGAATCCACAGTCAGGTCACAGAAACCAAAGCCGGATCATATAAACAAAAGCCGGGTCACAGAAAGCAAAGCCGGGTCACAGAAACCTAAGCCGGTCAGAGAAACCAAAGCCGGGTCACAGCAACCAACGCCAGGTCAAAGAACCAAAGCTGGGTCACAGAATCCACAGTCAGGTCACAGAAACCAAAGCCGGATCATATAAACAAAAGCCGGGTCACAGAAAGCAAAGCCGGGTCACAGAAACCTAAGCCGGTCAGAGAAACCAAAGCCGGGTCACAGCAACCAACGCCAGGTCAAAGAACCAAAGCTGGGTCACAGAATCCACAGTCAGGTCACAGAAACCAAAGCCGGATCATATAAACAAAAGCCGGGTCACAGAAAGCAAAGCCGGGTCACAGAAACCTAAGCCGGTCAGAGAAACCAAAGCCGGGTCACAGCAACCAACGCCAGGTCAAAGAACCAAAGCTGGGTCACAGAATCCACAGTCAGGTCACAGAAACCAAAGCCGGATCATATAAACAAAAGCCGGGTCACAGAAAGCAAAGCCGGGTCACAGAAACCAGAACCAAGTCAAAAAAACCAAATCCATTTCACAAAAACCAAAGCCAAGTCACAGAAACCAAAGCCGAGTCACAGAATCCAGAGCCGGGTCATAGCAAACCAAAGCCAGGTCACAGAAACCAAAGCCGGGTCACAGAAACCGAAGCCGGGTCAGAGAGACCAAGGTCGGGTCACATAATCCAAAGCCAGGTCACTGAAACCAAAGCCGGGCCACAGAAACCAAAGCTCGGTCATAGAAACTAAAAGCCGGGTCTTAGAAACCAAAGCTGGGTCACAAAAACCAAAGCCAATTCCCATAAACCAAAGCCGGGTCACAGAACCAAAGCAGGTCCAGAGATACCAAAGCCGGGTCACATAAACCAAAGCTGGGTCACAGAAACCAAAGCCGGGTCACAGAAACCAAAGCTGGGTCACAGAAACCAAAGCCGGGTCACAGAAACCAAAGCCGGGTCTTATAAACAAAAGCTGGGTCACAGAAACAAAAGTCGGGTCACATAAACCTAAGCCATGTCACAGAAACCAAAGCCGGGTCACAGAAACCAAAGTCGGGTCACAGAAACCAAAGCCGGGTCGCAGAAACCAACGCCGTGTCACAAAAACCAAAGCCGGGTCAAAGAAACCAAAGATGGGTCACAGAAACCAAAGCCGGGTCACAAAAACCAAAGCCGGGTCACAAAAACCAAAGCCGGGTCACAAAAACCAAAGCCGGGTCACAAAAACCAAAGCCGGGTCACAAAAACCAAAGCCGGGTCACAAAAACCAAAGCCGGGTCACAAAAACCAAAGCCGGGTCACAAAAACCAAAGCCGGGTCACAAAAACCAAAGCCGGGTCACAAAAACCAAAGCCGGGTCACAAAAACCAAAGCCGGGTCACAAAAACCAAAGCCGGGTCACAAAAACCAAAGCCGGGTCACAAAAACCAAAGCCGGGTCACAAAAACCAAAGCCGGGTCACAAAAACCAAAGCCGGGTCACAAAAACCAAAGCCGGGTCACAAAAACCAAAGCCGGGTCACAAAAACCAAAGCCGGGTCACAAAAACCAAAGCCGGGTCACAAAAACCAAAGCCGGGTCACAAAAACCAAAGCCGGGTCACAAAAACCAAAGCCGGGTCACAAAAACCAAAGCCGGGTCACAAAAACCAAAGCCGGGTCACAAAAACCAAAGCCGGGTCACAAAAACCAAAGCCGGGTCACAAAAACCAAAGCCGGGTCACAAAAACCAAAGCCGGGTCACAAAAACCAAAGCCGGGTCACAAAAACCAAAGCCGGGTCACAAAAACCAAAGCCGGGTCACAAAAACCAAAGCCGGGTCACAAAAACCAAAGCCGGGTCACAAAAACCAAAGCCGGGTCACAAAAACCAAAGCCGGGTCACAAAAACCAAAGCCGGGTCACAAAAACCAAAGCCGGGTCACAAAAACCAAAGCCGGGTCACAAAAACCAAAGCCGGGTCACAAAAACCAAAGCCGGGTCACAAAAACCAAAGCCGGGTCACAAAAACCAAAGCCGGGTCACAAAAACCAAAGCCGGGTCACAAAAACCAAAGCCGGGTCACAAAAACCAAAGCCGGGTCACAAAAACCAAAGCCGGGTCACAAAAACCAAAGCCGGGTCACAAAAACCAAAGCCGGGTCACAAAAACCAAAGCCGGGTCACAAAAACCAAAGCCGGGTCACAAAAACCAAAGCCGGGTCACAAAAACCAAAGCCGGGTCACAAAAACCAAAGCCGGGTCACAAAAACCAAAGCCGGGTCACAAAAACCAAAGCCGGGTCACAAAAACCAAAGCCGGGTCACAAAAACCAAAGCCGGGTCACAAAAACCAAAGCCGGGTCACAAAAACCAAAGCCGGGTCACAAAAACCAAAGCCGGGTCACAAAAACCAAAGCCGGGTCACAAAAACCAAAGCCGGGTCACAAAAACCAAAGCCGGGTCACAAAAACCAAAGCCGGGTCACAAAAACCAAAGCCGGGTCACAAAAACCAAAGCCGGGTCACAAAAACCAAAGCCGGGTCACAAAAACCAAAGCCGGGTCACAAAAACCAAAGCCGGGTCACAAAAACCAAAGCCGGGTCACAAAAACCAAAGCCGGGTCACAAAAACCAAAGCCGGGTCACAAAAACCAAAGCCGGGTCACAAAAACCAAAGCCGGGTCACAAAAACCAAAGCCGGGTCACAAAAACCAAAGCCGGGTCACAAAAACCAAAGCCGGGTCACAAAAACCAAAGCCGGGTCACAAAAACCAAAGCCGGGTCACAAAAACCAAAGCCGGGTCACAAAAACCAAAGCCGGGTCACAAAAACCAAAGCCGGGTCACAAAAACCAAAGCCGGGTCACAAAAACCAAAGCCGGGTCACAAAAACCAAAGCCGGGTCACAAAAACCAAAGCCGGGTCACAAAAACCAAAGCCGGGTCACAAAAACCAAAGCCGGGTCACAAAAACCAAAGCCGGGTCACAAAAACCAAAGCCGGGTCACAAAAACCAAAGCCGGGTCACAAAAACCAAAGCCGGGTCACAAAAACCAAAGCCGGGTCACAAAAACCAAAGCCGGGTCACAAAAACCAAAGCCGGGTCACAAAAACCAAAGCCGGGTCACAAAAACCAAAGCCGGGTCACAAAAACCAAAGCCGGGTCACAAAAACCAAAGCCGGGTCACAAAAACCAAAGCCGGGTCACAAAAACCAAAGCCGGGTCACAAAAACCAAAGCCGGGTCACAAAAACCAAAGCCGGGTCACAAAAACCAAAGCCGGGTCACAAAAACCAAAGCCGGGTCACAAAAACCAAAGCCGGGTCACAAAAACCAAAGCCGGGTCACAAAAACCAAAGCCGGGTCACAAAAACCAAAGCCGGGTCACAAAAACCAAAGCCGGGTCACAAAAACCAAAGCCGGGTCACAAAAACCAAAGCCGGGTCACAAAAACCAAAGCCGGGTCACAAAAACCAAAGCCGGGTCACAAAAACCAAAGCCGGGTCACAAAAACCAAAGCCGGGTCACAAAAACCAAAGCCGGGTCACAAAAACCAAAGCCGGGTCACAAAAACCAAAGCCGGGTCACAAAAACCAAAGCCGGGTCACAAAAACCAAAGCCGGGTCACAAAAACCAAAGCCGGGTCACAAAAACCAAAGCCGGGTCACAAAAACCAAAGCCGGGTCACAAAAACCAAAGCCGGGTCACAAAAACCAAAGCCGGGTCACAAAAACCAAAGCCGGGTCACAAAAACCAAAGCCGGGTCACAAAAACCAAAGCCGGGTCACAAAAACCAAAGCCGGGTCACAAAAACCAAAGCCGGGTCACAAAAACCAAAGCCGGGTCACAAAAACCAAAGCCGGGTCACAAAAACCAAAGCCGGGTCACAAAAACCAAAGCCGGGTCACAAAAACCAAAGCCGGGTCACAAAAACCAAAGCCGGGTCACAAAAACCAAAGCCGGGTCACAAAAACCAAAGCCGGGTCACAAAAACCAAAGCCGGGTCACAAAAACCAAAGCCGGGTCACAAAAACCAAAGCCGGGTCACAAAAACCAAAGCCGGGTCACAAAAACCAAAGCCGGGTCACAAAAACCAAAGCCGGGTCACAAAAACCAAAGCCGGGTCACAAAAACCAAAGCCGGGTCACAAAAACCAAAGCCGGGTCACAAAAACCAAAGCCGGGTCACAAAAACCAAAGCCGGGTCACAAAAACCAAAGCCGGGTCACAAAAACCAAAGCCGGGTCACAAAAACCAAAGCCGGGTCACAAAAACCAAAGCCGGGTCACAAAAACCAAAGCCGGGTCACAAAAACCAAAGCCGGGTCACAAAAACCAAAGCCGGGTCACAAAAACCAAAGCCGGGTCACAAAAACCAAAGCCGGGTCACAAAAACCAAAGCCGGGTCACAAAAACCAAAGCCGGGTCACAAAAACCAAAGCCGGGTCACAAAAACCAAAGCCGGGTCACAAAAACCAAAGCCGGGTCACAAAAACCAAAGCCGGGTCACAAAAACCAAAGCCGGGTCACAAAAACCAAAGCCGGGTCACAAAAACCAAAGCCGGGTCACAAAAACCAAAGCCGGGTCACAAAAACCAAAGCCGGGTCACAAAAACCAAAGCCGGGTCACAAAAACCAAAGCCGGGTCACAAAAACCAAAGCCGGGTCACAAAAACCAAAGCCGGGTCACAAAAACCAAAGCCGGGTCACAAAAACCAAAGCCGGGTCACAAAAACCAAAGCCGGGTCACAAAAACCAAAGCCGGGTCACAAAAACCAAAGCCGGGTCACAAAAACCAAAGCCGGGTCACAAAAACCAAAGCCGGGTCACAAAAACCAAAGCCGGGTCACAAAAACCAAAGCCGGGTCACAAAAACCAAAGCCGGGTCACAAAAACCAAAGCCGGGTCACAAAAACCAAAGCCGGGTCACAAAAACCAAAGCCGGGTCACAAAAACCAAAGCCGGGTCACAAAAACCAAAGCCGGGTCACAAAAACCAAAGCCGGGTCACAGAAACCAAAGCCGGGTCACAGAAACCAAAGCCGGGTCACAAAAACAAAAGCTGGGTCACAGAAACCAAAGCCGGGTCACAGAAGCCAAAGCCGGGTCACACAAACAAAAGCCGGGTCACAAAAACCAAAGCCGGGTTACAAAAACCAAAGCCGGGTCCCAGAAATCAAAGCCGGATCACAGAAACCAAAGCCGGGTCACGAAAACCAATGCCGGGTCACAGAAACCAAAGCCAGGTCACAGAAACCAAAGCCTGGTCACAGAAACCAAAGCCGGGTCAGAAAAACCAAAGCCGGGTCACAGAAACAAAAGCCAGGTCATAGAAAGCAAAGACGGGTCACAGAAACCAAAGCTGGGTCAAAGAAACCAAAGCTGGATAAACCAAAGCCGGATCACAAAAACCAAAGCTGGGCTGCATAAACGAAAGCCGGGTTGGAGAACCCAAAGCCGGGTCACAGGAACCAAAGCCGGGTCACAGAAACCAAAGCCGGGTCACAGAAACCAAAGCTGGGTCACAGAAACCAAAGGCGGGTCACAGAAACCAAAGCCGGGTCACACAAACGCAGGTCGGGCCTACTTGCGCCCTACTTGCGCCCTACTTGCACCCTAGTTACACCCTAGCTGCGCCCTACTTGCACCCTAATTGCGCCCTAGTTGTGCCCTAGTTGCGTCCTAGTTGCGCCCTAGTTGCACCCTAGTTGCGCCCTAGTTGTGCCCTAGTTGCGTCCTAGTTGCGCCCTAGTTGTTCCCTAGTTGCATCCTAGTCGCGTCCTAGTCGCGCCCTAGTTGCTCCCTACTTGCGCCCTAGTTACACCCTATTTGCACCCTTATAGCACCCTACTTGCGCCCTACTGGCACCCTACTTGCGCCCTAGTTGTGCCTTAGTTGGGCACTAGCTACGCCCTAGTTGTGCCCTAGTTGCGCCCTAGTTGCGTCCTACTTATGCCCTACTTGCGTGCTAGTTGCGCCTTAGTTGCGCCTTAGTTGTGCCTAACTGGCACACTATTTGCACACTAGTTGCGTCCTAGTTGTGCCCTAGTTGTGCCCTAGTTGCGCCCTAGTTGCCCCCTGGTTGCGCTCCGGTTTGCGCCCTAGTTGCACCCTCGTTGCGCCCTAGTTGCGCCCTGGTTGGGCCCCGGTTGCCCCCTAGTTGCGCCCTAGTTGCGCCCAAGTCGCACCCTAGTCACGCCCTAGTCACGCCCTAGTTGCGCCCTAGTTGCGCCCTAGTTGCACCCTAGTTGCGCCCTAGTTGCGCCCTAGTTGTGCCCTAGTTGTGTCCTAGTTGCGTCCTAGTTGCGCCCTACTTGCGCCCTAGTTACGTCCTAGTTGCACCCTAGTTGCACCCTACTTGCACCCTAGTTGCACCCTTCTTGCACCCTACTGGCGCCTACTTGCACCCTAGTTGCGCCGCAGTTGGACACAAACTGCGCCCTAGTTGTCCCCTAGTTGTGCCCTAGTTGCGTCCTACTTGCGTCCTACTTGCGCCCTGGTTGCGCCTTAGTTGCGCCCTAGTTGCGCCCAACTTGTACACTAGTTGCACCCTAGTTGCACCCTAGTTGCGCCCTTGTTGCACCCTCGTTGCGCCCTCGTTGTGTCCTCAATGCGTCCTAGTTACGCCCTAGTTGCGCCCAAGTTGAACCCAAGTTGCACCCTAGTTGTGCCCTAGTTGTGCCCTAGTTGCGCCCTAGTTACGCCCTAGTTGCGTCCTAGTTGCGCCCTAGTTGTGTCCTAGTTGCGCCTTACTTGTGCCCTAGTTGCGCCCTATTTGCGCCCTACTTGCGCCCTACTTGCGCCCTAGTTGCACCCTAGTTGCGTCCTAGTCGTGTCCTAGTTGCGCCCTAGTTGCACCCTAGTTGCACCCTTCTTGTGCCCTTATTGCACCTTACTTACGCCCTACTAGCGCCCTTCTTCCGCCCTAGTTGCGCCTTAGTTGGGCACTAGCTACGCCCTAGTTGTGCCCTGGTTGCACCCTAGTTGCGTCTTACTTGCGCCCTACTTGCGCCCTAGTTGCACCATAGTTGCGCCCTAGTCGCGCCCTAGTTGCGCCTTAGTTGCACCCTAGTTGCGCCCCAGTTGCGCCCTAGTTGCACCCTAGTTGCGCCCTAGCTGCACCCTAGTTGCGCCCTAGTTGCGCCCTAGTTGCGTCCTAGTTGCGACCTAGTTGCGTCCTAGTTGTGCCCTAGTTGTGCCCTAGTTGCGCCCTAGTTTCACCCTAGTTGCACACTAGTTGCGCCCTAGTTGCGCCCTAGTTTTGCCCTAGTTGCACCCTAGTTGTGCCCTAGTTGTGCCCTAGTTGCGCCCTAGTTGCGTCCTACTTATGCCCTACTTGCGTGCTAGTTGCGCCTTAGTTGCGCCTTAGTTGCGCCTTAGTTACGCCCTAGTTGCGCCCTAGTTGCACCCTAGTTGCGCCCTAGTTGCGCCCTAGTTGCGTCCTAGTTGTGCCCTATGCCGGGTCTAGTTGCGCCCTAGTTTCACCCTAGTTGCACACTAGTTGCGCCCTAGTTGCGCCCTAGTTTTGCCCTAGTTGCACCCTAGTTGTGCCCTAGTTGTGCCATAGTTGCGCCCTGGTTGCGCCCTAGTTGCACCCTAGTTGCACCCTAGTTGCGCCCTAGTTGCACCCTAGTTCCGCCCTAGTTGCGCCCTAGTTGTACCCTCGTTATGCCCTAGTTGCGCACTAGTTGCACCCTACTTGCACCCTACTTGCGCCCTACTTGCGCCCTAGTTGGGCACTAGCTACGCCCTAGTTGTATCCTAGTTGCGCCCTAGTTGCGTGCTACTTGTGCCCTACGTGCGCCCTGGTTGTGCCTTAGTTGCGCCCTAGTTGTGCCCTAGTTGCGCCTTAGTTACGCCCTAGTTGCACCCTAGTTGCGCCCTAGTTGCGCCCTAGTTGTGCCCTAGTTACGCCCTAGTTGCGCCATAGTTGCGCCCTAGTTGCACCCTAGTTTCGCCCTAGTTGCGCCCCAGTTGCGCCCTAGTCGCGCCCTAGTTGCGCCCATGTTGCTCCCTAGTTGCGCCCTAGTTGCGCCCTAGTTGCACCCTATTTGCACCCTTATTGCACCCTACTTGCCCCTTACTGGCACCCTGCTTGCGCCCTAATTGTGCCTTATTTGGACACCAGCTACGCCCTAGTTGTGTCCTAGTTTCACGCTAGTTGCGTCCTACTTGTGCCTTACTTGCGCTAGTTGCGCTTTAGTAGCGCCTTAGTTGCCCCCAACTTGCGCAAAAGTTGCACCCTAGTTGCGCCCTGGTTGCGTCCTAGTTCTGCCCTACTTGCTCTCTAGTTGCGCCCTAGTTGCACCCTACTTGCGCCCTAGTTGTGCCCTAGTTGCACCCTAGTTGCGCTCTAGTTGCGCCCTACTTGCGCCCTAGTTGCGCCTTAGTTGCGCCCTAGTTGCGCCCAACTTGCACACTAGTTACACCCTAGTTGCGTCCTAGTTGTGCCCTAGTTGCGCCCTAGTTTAGCCCTAGTTGCACCCTACTTGTGCCCTACTTGCACCCTACTTGCACCCTACTTGTGCCCTAGTTACACCATACTTGCGCCCTAGGTACGTCCTAGTTGCACCCTAGTTGAACCCTAGTTGCGCCCTTCTTGCGCCCTTATTGCACCAAACTTACACCCTACTGGCGCCCTACTTGCGCCCTAGTTTCGCCTCAGTTGGGCACTAGCTACGCCCTAGTTGTGCCCTTGTTGCGCCCTAGTTGCATCTTTCTTGTGCCCCACTTGTGCCCTAGTTGCACCCTAGTTGCGCCATACTTGCACCCTAGTTGCGCCCTAGTTGCGCCCTGAGTGCGCGCCCTAGTTACGCACAAGTTGCACCCTACTTGCGCCCTACTTGCACCCTAAGCAGAAACATAAGCCGGGTCACAGCAACCAAAGCCGGGTCACAGAAACCAAAGCCGGGTCCCAGACTCCAAAGCCGGGTCACAAAAACCAAAGCCGGGTCACAAAACCAAAGCCGGGTCACAGCAACCAAAGCCAGATCACAAAAACAAAGCCGGATCACAGAAACCAAAGCCAGGTCACAGAAACCAAAGCCGGATCACAGCAACCAAAGCCGGGTCACAAAACCAAAGCCCGATCACAAAAACTAAAGCCGGGTCACAAAACCAAAGCCGGATCACAGAAACATAAGCCGGGTCACAGCAA
>SZWC01016304.1:33389-65456 GCA_023375785.1 Penium margaritaceum
AGGTCACAGAAACCAAAGCCGGGTCACAGAACGCCGGGTCACAGAAGCCAAAGCCGGGTCACACAAACGAAAGCCGGGTCACAAAAACCAAAGCCGGTCACAGAAAGCAAAACCGGGTCCCAGAAACCAAAGCCGGGTCACAGAAACCAAAGCCGGGTCACAAAAACCAAAGGCAGGTCATAAAAACCAAAGCCGGGTCACCAAAACGAAAGCCGGGTCATAGAAACCAAAGACGGGTCACACAAACCAAAGCCGGGTCAAAGATACCAAAGCGGGATAAACCAAAGCTGGACCACAGAAACGAAAGCCGGGTCAGAGAAACCAAAGCCGCGTTTCCGAAATCAAACCCGGGTCACAGAAAACAAAGCAGGGTCACGTAAACCAAAGCCGGGTCAGAGAAACCAAAGCCGGGTCACAGCAACCAAAGCTGGGTCACAGAAACCAAAGCCGAGTCACAGAAAACAAAGCCGGGTCACAGAAAGCAAAGCCGGGTCAGACAAACCAAAGCCAGGTCACAAAACCCAAAGCCAGGTCTGAGAAACGAAAGCCGGGTTGCAGAAACCAAAGTCGGGTCACAAAAACCAAAGCCGGGTCACAGAAACCAAAGCCGGGTCACAGGGACCAAAGCCGGGTCACAGAAACCAAATCCGGGTCATTGAAAGCAAAGCCGTGTCACAGAAACCAAAGCCGGGTCACAGAAACCAAAGCAGGATCACAGAAACCAAAGCCGGGTCACAAAACCAAAGCCGGGTGAACAAACCAAAGCCGGAGCACAGAAACCAGAGCCCGGTCATAGGAACCAAAGCCGGGTCACAAAATCCAAATTCAGATCACAGAAACTAAAGCCGTTTCACAGCAACCAAAGCCAGGTCACAGAACCAAAGCCGGGTCACAGAAACCAAAGCCAGGTCACAGAAACCAAAACGGGGTCACAGAAACCAGAGCCGGGTCACAGTAACCAAAGCCGGCTCATAGAAACAAAAGCCAGGTCAAAGAAACCAAAGCCGGACCACAGAAACCAAAGCCGGGTCACAGAAACCAAAGCCGGGTCACAGAAACCAAAGCCGGGTCACAGAAACGAAAGCCGGGTCACAGAAACCAAAGCCGGGTCGCAGAAACCAAAGCCGGGGCACAGAAACCAAAGCCGGGTCACAGAAACCAGAGCCGGGTCACAGAAACCAAAGCCGGGTCACGGAAACCAAAGCCGGGTCACAGAAACCAAAGCTGGGTCACAAAATCCAAAGCCGGATCACAGAAACCAAAGCCGGGTCAGAGAAACCAAAGCAGGGTCACAGAAACCAAAGTTGGGTCACAGAAACCAAAGCCAGGTCATAGAAACCAAAGCCGGGGCACAGAAACCAAAGCCGGGTCACAGAAACCAGAGCCGGGTCACAGAAACCAAAGCCGGGTCACGGAAACCAAAGCCGGGTCACAGAAACCAAAGCTGGGTCACAAAATCCAAAGCCGGATCACAGAAACCAAAGCCGGGTCAGAGAAACCAAAGCAGGGTCACAGAAACCAAAGTTGGGTCACAGAAACCAAAGCCAGGTCATAGAAACCAAAGCCGGGGCACAGAAACCAAAGCCGGGTCACAGAAACCAGAGCCGGGTCACAGAAACCAAAGCCGGGTCACGGAAACCAAAGCCGGGTCACAGAAACCAAAGCTGGGTCACAAAATCCAAAGCCGGATCACAGAAACCAAAGCCGGGTCAGAGAAACCAAAGCAGGGTCACAGAAACCAAAGTTGGGTCACAGAAACCAAAGCCAGGTCATAGAAACCAAAGCCGGGGCACAGAAACCAAAGCCGGGTCACAGAAACCAGAGCCGGGTCACAGAAACCAAAGCCGGGTCACGGAAACCAAAGCCGGGTCACAGAAACCAAAGCTGGGTCACAAAATCCAAAGCCGGATCACAGAAACCAAAGCCGGGTCAGAGAAACCAAAGCAGGGTCACAGAAACCAAAGTTGGGTCACAGAAACCAAAGCCAGGTCATAGAAACCAAAGCCGGGGCACAGAAACCAAAGCCGGGTCACAGAAACCAGAGCCGGGTCACAGAAACCAAAGCCGGGTCACGGAAACCAAAGCCGGGTCACAGAAACCAAAGCTGGGTCACAAAATCCAAAGCCGGATCACAGAAACCAAAGCCGGGTCAGAGAAACCAAAGCAGGGTCACAGAAACCAAAGTTGGGTCACAGAAACCAAAGCCAGGTCATAGAAACCAAAGCCGGGGCACAGAAACCAAAGCCGGGTCACAGAAACCAGAGCCGGGTCACAGAAACCAAAGCCGGGTCACGGAAACCAAAGCCGGGTCACAGAAACCAAAGCTGGGTCACAAAATCCAAAGCCGGATCACAGAAACCAAAGCCGGGTCAGAGAAACCAAAGCAGGGTCACAGAAACCAAAGTTGGGTCACAGAAACCAAAGCCAGGTCATAGAAACCAAAGCCGGGGCACAGAAACCAAAGCCGGGTCACAGAAACCAGAGCCGGGTCACAGAAACCAAAGCCGGGTCACGGAAACCAAAGCCGGGTCACAGAAACCAAAGCTGGGTCACAAAATCCAAAGCCGGATCACAGAAACCAAAGCCGGGTCAGAGAAACCAAAGCAGGGTCACAGAAACCAAAGTTGGGTCACAGAAACCAAAGCCAGGTCATAGAAACCAAAGCCGGGGCACAGAAACCAAAGCCGGGTTACAGAAACCAAAGCCGGGTCACAGAAACCAAAGCAGGGTCACAGAAACCAAAGTTGGGTCACATAAACCAAAGCCAGGTCATAGAAACGAAAGCCGGGTCACATAAACCAAAGCGCGGTCACGGAAACCAAAGGCAGTCACAGGAACCAAAGCTAGGTCACAGAAACCAAAGCCGGGTCACAGAAACCAAAGCCGGGTAACAAAAACCAAAGCCAGGTGACAGAAACCAAAGCCGGATCGCAGAAACCAGAACCAGGTCACAAAAACAAAAGCCATGCCACAGAAACCAAAGCCAGGTCACAGAAACCAATGCCGGGTCACAGAAACCAAAGCCGGATCACTGAAAGCACAGCCAGGTTACAGAAACCAAAGCCGGGTCACAGAAACCAAAGCCGGGTCACAGAAACCAATGCCGGGTCACAAAACCAAAGCCGGGTCACATAAACTAAAGCCGGGTCACAGAAACCAAAGTCGGGTTACAGAAACCAAAGCCGGGTCACAGCAACCAAAGCTGGGTCACAGAAACCAATGCCGGGTCACAGAAACCAAAGCTGGGTCACAGAAACCAATGCCGGGTCACAGAAACCAAAGCTGGGTCACAGAAACCAATGCCGGGTCACAGAAACCAAAGCTGGGTCACAGAAACCAATGCCGGGTCACAGAAACCAAAGCTGGGTCACAGAAACCAATGCCGGGTCACAGAAACCAAAGCTGGGTCACAGAAACCAATGCCGGGTCACAGAAACCAAAGCTGGGTCACAGAAACCAATGCCGGGTCACAGAAACCAAAGCTGGGTCACAGAAACCAATGCCGGGTCACAGAAACCAAAGCTGGGTCACAGAAACCAATGCCGGGTCACAGAAACCAAAGCTGGGTCACAGAAACCAATGCCGGGTCACAGAAACCAAAGCTGGGTCACAGAAACCAATGCCGGGTCACAGAAACCAAAGCTGGGTCACAGAAACCAATGCCGGGTCACAGAAACCAAAGCTGGGTCACAGAAACCAATGCCGGGTCACAGAAACCAAAGCTGGGTCACAGAAACCAATGCCGGGTCACAGAAACCAAAGCTGGGTCACAGAAACCAATGCCGGGTCACAGAAACCAAAGCTGGGTCACAGAAACCAATGCCGGGTCACAGAAACCAAAGCTGGGTCACAGAAACCAATGCCGGGTCACAGAAACCAAAGCCGGATCACATAAACTGAAGCCGGGTCACAGTAACCAAAGCCGGCTCACAGAAACAAAAGCCAGGTCAAAGAAACCAAATCCGGGTCACATAAACCAAAGCCGGGTCACAGAAACTAGAGCCGGGTCACAGAAACCAAAGCCGGATCACAATAACCAAAGCTGGGTCACAAAAACCAAAGCCGGGTCACAGAAACCAAAGCCGGGTCAAAGAAAACTAAGCTGGGTCACAGCAACCAAACTCAGGTTATTAACAGGGTGTGGATTTGCGACAGGGTGTTGATTTGCAACAAGGTATTGATTTGAGACAGGGTGTTGATTTGCGACAGGGTGTTGATTTGCGAGAGGCTGTTGATTTGCGACAGGGTGTTGATTTGCGACAGGGTGTTGATTTGCGTCAGGGTGTTGATTTGCGACAAGGTGTTGATTTGCAACAAGGAGTTGATTTGCAACTAGGCATATGTCACTGACCATGACCAAAGAATTTCAATATGGGTGGTCAACGTTCACAACCCATAACACGAGTCACAAATGGTCAGATGGGGAAACAATGGTTTCAGAAGATTAGTTTTCAACTAGCAAGGACAACGACCTTCAATAATTAGTAGCACGGTGTAGCTACCATGCACAATGACCAACCAAAGTAGGCATATGTACTGCCTTTGACCAAAGAAATCCGCTGTGTGTGGTCAACGTTGACAACTCATAATACGAGTCACAAATGGTCAGAGGGGGAACGATGGTTTGGGAACACCAGGTATCAACTAACAAGCACAAGGACCTTCAATAAGTAGTGGCAAGGTGTGGCTACCATGTACCAACAAAAGTAGGCATATGTCACTGACCATGACCAAAGAATGTCACTTTGTGGTCAACTTTGACAACTCACAACACGAGTCACAAATGGTCAAAGAGGGAAACAATGGTTTGTGAATGCTAGTTATCGACTAGCAAGTACAAAGACCGTCAATATGTAGGGGCATAGTGTTAATGTCATGCACAGTGACCAACCAAAGTATGCATATGTCACTGACTATGACCAAAGAGTTTCACTTCATGTGGTCAACGTAGACAACTCAAAACAAGAGTCACACATGGTCAAAGGGGGGTAACTATGGGTTGGTAACACTAGCTATTAACAAGAAAGCACAAACACCCTCAATACGTACTGACATGGCGTTGCAACCATGTACAGTGACAAACCAAAGTAGGCATATGCCACTAACCATGACCAAAAGAATTTCACAGTGTGTGGTCAACGTACAAAACTCATAACACGAGTCACAAATGGTCTGAGGGGGAAACAATGGGTTGGGAACACTAGTTATCAACTAGCAAGTACAAGGACCTTCAACAAGTAGTGGCACGCTGTGGCTAGCGTGCACAGTGACCAACCAAAGGATGCATACGCCACTGACTATGACCAAAGAAGCACACTATGTGTGGTCAACATTGACAACTCATAACACAAGTCACAAATGGTCAGAGGGAGAGACAATGGTTTGGGAACCCTATGTATCAACTAGAAAGGAAAAAGAACTTTAATACGTGGTGGCACGGGTTGGCTACTATGCACACCGAACAACCAAATTAGGCACTGACCATAACCAAAGAATTTCAGTATGGGTGGTCAACGTTCACAACCCATAACACCAGTCACAAACAGTCAGAGGGGGAAAAAATGGTTTCGGAATATAAGTTTTCAGCTAGCAAGGACAACGACCTTCAATAATTAGTAGCACGGTGTGGCTACCATGCACAATAACTGACCAAAGTAGGCATATGTACTGCCTTTCACCAACGAAATCCGTTGTGTGTGGTCAACGTTGACAACTCATAATACGAGTCACTAATGGTCAGAGGAGGGAATGATGGTTTGGGAATACCAGGTATCAACTAGCAAGCACAAGGACCTTCAATCAGTAGTGGCACGGTGTGGCTACCATGTACAATGACCAAAAAAAGTAGGCATATGCCACTGACCATGACCAAAGAATGTCACTGTGTGGTGAACTTTGACAACTCATAACACGAGTCACTCATGGTTAGAGAGGGAAACAATGGTTTGTGAATACTAGTTATTGACTAGCAAGTACAAAGACCGTCAATATGCAGTGGCACAACGTCGCTACCATGCACAGTGACCAACCAAAGTATGCATATGTCACTGACTATGACCAAATAATTTCACTTCATGTGGTCAACGTTGATAACTCAAAACAAGAGTCACACATAGTCAAAGGGGGTAACAATGAGTTGGGAACACGAGCTCTTAACAAGAAAGCACAAAGACCTTCAATACGTATTGACATGGCGTGGCAACCATGTACAGTGACAAACCAAAGTAGGCATATGCCACTAACCATGACCAAAAGAATTTCACAATGTGTGTTCAACGTTGAAAACTCATAATACGAGTCACAAATGGTCAGAGGGGGAAACAATGGGTTGGGAACACTAGTTATCAACTAGTAAGTACAAGGACCTTCAACAAGTAGTGGCACGTTGTGGCTAGCGTGCACAGTGTCCAACCAAAGGATGCATACGTCACTGACTATAACCAAAGAAGTACACTATGTGTGGTCAACATTGACAACTCATACCACGAGTCACAAATGGTCAGAGGGAGAGACAATGGTTTGGGATCCCTATGTATCGACTAGAAAGGATGAAGAACTTTAATACGTGGTAGCACGGTGTGGCTACTATGCACACCGAACAACCAAACTAGGCATATGTCACTGACCATGACCAAAGAATTTCAGTATGGGTGGTCAACGTTCACAACCCATAGCACGAGTCACAAATGGTCAGATGGGGAAACAGTGGTTTCGGAATATACGTTTTCAACTAGCAAGGACAACGACCTTCAATAATTAGTAGCACGGTGTGGCTACCATGCACAATGACCAACCAAATTAGGCATATGTACTGCCTTTGACCAAAGAAATCCGCTGTGTGTGGTCAACGTTGACAACTCATAATACGAGTCACAAATGGTCAGAGGGGGAAACGATGGTTTGGGAACACCAGATATCAAGAATTTCACTTCATGTGGTCAACATTGACAACTCAAAACAAGAGTCACACATAGTCAAAGGGGGTAACAATGGGTTGGAAACACTAGGTATTAACAAGAAAGCACAGAGACCTTCAATACGTAGTGACATGGCATGGCAACCATGTACAGTGACAAACCAAAGTAGGCATATGCCAGTAACCATGACCAAAAGAATTTCACAGTGTGTGGTCAACGTTGATAACTCATCACACGAGTCACAAATGGTCAGAGGGCAAAACAATGGGTTGGGAACACTAGTTATCAACTAGCAAGTACAAGGACCTTCAACAAGTAGTGGCACGATGTGGCTAGCGTGCACAATGACCAACCTACGGATGCATACGTCACTGACTATGACCAAAGAAGTACACTTTGTGTGGTCAACATTGACAACTCATACCAGGAGTCACAAATGGTCAGAGGGAGAGACAATGGTTTGGGATCCCTATGTATTGACTAGAAAGGACAAAGAACTTTAACATGTGGTGGCACGGTGTGGCTACTATGCACACCGAATAACCAAACTAGGCATATGTCACTGACCATGACCAAAGAATTTCAGTATGGGTGGTCAGCGTTCACAACCCATAACACGAGTCACAGATGGTCAGAGGGGGAAACAATGGTTTCGGAACATACGTTTTCAACCAGCAAGGACAACGACCTTCAATGATTGGTAGCACGGTGTGGCTACCATGCACAATGACCGACCAAAGTAGGCATATGTACTGCCTTTGACCAAAGAAATCCGCTGTGTGTGGTCAACGTTGACAACTCATAATATGAGTCACAAATGGTGACAGGGGGGAACGATGGTTTGGGAACACCAGATATCAACTAGCAAGCACAAGGACCTTCAATAAGTAGTGGCACGGTGTGGCTATCATGTACAATGACCAACAAAAGTAGGCATATGTCACTGACCATGACCAAAGAATGTCACTGTGTGTGGTCAACTTTGACAAATCATAACACGAGTCACAAATGGTCAGAGAGGGAAACAATGGTTTGTGAATACTAGTTATCGACTAGCAAGTACGACTGTCAATATGCAGTGGCACAGCGTCGCTACCGTGCACAAGAACCAACCAAAGTATGCATATGTCACTGACCATGCCCAAAGAATTTCACTTCACGTGGTCAATGTTGACAACTCACAAGAGTCACACATAGTCAAAGGGGGGTAACAATGGGTTGGGAACACTAGCTATTAACAAGAAAGAACAAAGACCTTCAATACGTAGTGACATGGCGTGGCAACCATGTACAGTGACAAACCAAAGTAGGCACATGGTACTAACCATGACCAAAAGGATTTCACAGTGTGTGGTGAACATTGAAAACTCATAACACGAGTCACAAATGGTCAGAGGGGGAAACTATGGGTTGGGAACATCGGTTATCAACTAGCAAGTACAAGGACCTTAAAAAAGTAGTGGCACGTTGTGGCTAGCGTGCACAGTGACCAACCAAAGGATGCATACATCACTGACTATGACCAAAGAAGTACACTATGTGTGGTCAACATTGACAACTCATAACACGAGTCACAAATGGTCAGAGGGAGAGACAATGGTTTGGGAACCCTATGTATCGACTAGAAAGGACAAAGAACTTTAATACGTGGTGGCACGGTGTGGCTACTATGCACACCAAACAACCAAACTAGGCATATGTCACTCACCATGACCAAAGATATGGTCAGAGGGGGAAACAATGGTTTCAGAATATTAGTTTTCAATTAGAAATGACAACGACCTTCAATAATTTGTAGCACGGTGTGGCTACCATGCACAATGATCGACCAAAGTTGGCATATGTTCTGCCTTTGACCAAAGAAAACCGTTGTGTGTGGTCAACGTTGACAACTCATAATACGAGGCACAAATAGTCAGAGGGGGGAACGATGGTTTAAGAACACCTGGTATCAACTAGCAAGGACAATGACCTTCAGTAAGTAGTGGCATGGTGTGGCTACCATGTACAATGACCAACCAACGTAGGCATATGTCACTGACCATGACCAAAGAATGTCATTATGTGTGGTCAACTTTGACAACTCATAACACGAGTCACAAATGGTCAGAGGGGGAAACAATGGTTTGTGAATACTAGTTATCGACTAGCAAGTACAAAGACCTTCAATATGTAGTGGCACAGTGTGGCTACCATGCACAGTGATCAACCAAAGCATGCATATGTCACTGACCATGACCAAAGAATTTCACTTCATGTTGTCAACGTTGATAACTCACAACACGAGTCACAGATAGTCAGATGGGATAACAATGGTTGGGGAACACTAGCTATCAACTAGAAAGCACAAAGATCTTAAATACATAGTGATACATCGTGGCAACCATGTACAGTGACAAACCAAAGTAGGCATATGCCACCAACCATGACCAAAAGAATTTCACAGTGTGTAGTCAACGTTGAAAACTCATAACACGAGTCACAAATGGTCAGAGGGAGTTATGGTTGATCACATCAATATCTCGCACTTGTCAATCAGTTTATCAAAAAGTGTATTCCTACACGGAAGTAGTTTTCACAAAGCATCCACATGTATGCATGTCTACAAAGCCCATATGTACATTTGTTGTACATAATGAAAACTATAATAGGCTCTATGTGATATTTAGTAGTTTCTGTGAACCATCCATGTTCACTACTTTTTTCACTTTCCAATACATTTGTTGATACACACTCTCACGGGTGATGCAATTGGTCATAAATGGTCAGAGGGGGAAACAATGGGTTGGGAACACAAGTTATCAACTAGCAAGTACAAAGACCTTTGACAAGTAGTGGCACGGTGTTGCTAGCGTGCACAGTGACTAACCAAAGGATGCATTCGCCACTGACTATGACCAAAGAAGTCCACTATGTGTGGTCAACATTGACAACTCATAACACGAGTCAGAAATGGTCAGAGGGAGAGACAATGGTTAGGGAACCCTATGTATTGACTAGGATGGACAAAGAAATTCAGTACATGGTGGCACGGTGTGGCTACTATGCACACCAAACAACCAAACTAGGCATGAGTCACTGACCATGACCAAAGAATTTCACTATGGGTGGTCAACGTTCACAACCCATAACACGAGTCACAAATGGTCAGAGGGGGATACAATGGTTTTGGAATATTAGTTTTCAACTAGCAAGGACAATGACCTTCGTTAATTAGTAGCAAGGTGTGGCTACCATGCACAATGACCAACGAAAGTAGGCATGTGTACTGCCTTTGACCAAAGAAACCCGCTGTGTGTTGTCAACGTTGACAAATCATAATACGAGTCACACAGGGTCAGAGGAGGAACGATGGTTTGGGAACACTAGGTATCAACTAGCAAGCACAAGGACCTTCAATAAGTAGTGGCACGGTGTGGCTACAATGTACAATGACCAACCAAAGTAGGTATATGTCACTGACCATGACCAAAGAATGTCAGTATGTGTGGTCAACTTTGACAACTCATAACAGAGTCACAAATGGTCAGAGGAGGAAACAATGGGTTGGGAACACTAGTTATCAACTATCAAGTACAAAGACCTTCAACAAGTAGTGGCACGGTGTGGCTAGCGTGCACAGTGGCCAACCAAAGGATGCATACGTCATTTACTATGACCAAAGAAGTCCACTATGTGCGGTCAACATTGACAACTCATAACACGAGGCACAAATGGTCAGAGGGAGAGACAATGGTTTGGGAACCCTATGTATCAACTAGAAAGGACAAAGAACTTCAATACGTGGTGGCACCCTGTAGCTACTATGCACACCAAACAACCAAACTAGGCATATGTCACAGACCATGACCAAAGAATTTCAGTATGGGTGGTCAACGTTCACAACGCATAACACGAGTCACAAATGGTCAGAGGGGGAAACAATGGTTTCAGAATATTAGTTTTCAAGTAGCAAGGACAACGACCTTCAATAATTAGTAGCACGGTGTGTCTGCCATGCACAATGACCGACCAAAGTAGGCATATGTACTGCCTTTGACCAAAGAAATCCGCTCTGTGTGGTCAACGTTAACAACTCATAATACGAGTCACAAATGGTCAGAGGGGGGAACGATGGTTTGGGAACACCAGGTATCAACTAGCAAGCACACGACCTTCAATAAGTAGTGGCACGGTGTGGCTACCATGTACAATGACCAATCAAAGTAGGCCTATGTCACTGACCATGACCGAAGAATGTCACTATGTGTGGTCAACTTTGACAACTCATAACACGAGTCACAAATGGTCACCGGAGGAAATAATGGTTTTTGAATACTAGTTATGGACTAGCCAGTACAAAGATCTTCAATATGTAGTGGCACAGTGGTGCTACCATGCACAGTGACCAACCAAAGTATGCATATGTCACTGACCATGACCAAAGAATTTCACTTCATGTGGTCAGCATTGACAACTCACAACAAGAGTCACAGGGAGTCAGAGGGGGAACAATTCTTTGGGAACACTAGCTATCAACTAGAAAGCACAAAGACCTTCAATACGTAGTGACACGGAGTGGCAACCATATACAGTGACAAACCAAAGTAGGCATATGCCACTAACCATGACCATCAGAATTTCACAGTGTGTGGTCAACGTTGAAAACTCATAACACGAGTCACAAATGGTCAGAGGACGAAACAATTGGTTGGGAACACTAGTTATCAACTAGCAAGTACAAAGACCTTCAACAAGTAGTGGCACGGTGTAGCTAGCGTGCATGGTGACCAACCAAAGGATGCATATGTCACTGACTATGACCAAAGAAGTCGAGTATTGTGGTCAACATTGACAACTCATAACACGAGTCACAAATGATCAGAGGGAGAGACAATGGTTAGGGAACCCTATGTATCGACTAGAAAGGACAAAGAACTTCAGTACATGGTGGCACGGTGTAGCTACTACGCACACCGAACAATCAACCTAGGCATATGTCACTGACCATGACCAAAGAATTTCAGTATGGGTGGTCAACGTTCACAACGCATAACACGAGTCACAAATGGTCAGAGGGGGAAACAATGGTTTCAGAATATTAGTTTTCAACTAGCAAGGACAACGACCTTCAATAGTTAGTAGCACGGTGTGTCTACCATGAACAATGACCGACCAATGAAGGCATATGTACTGCCTTTGACCAAAGAAATCCGCTGTGTGTGGTCAACGTTGAAAACTCATAATACGAGTCACAAATGGTCAGAGGGGGGAACGATGGTTTGGGAACACCAGGTATTATTTAGCAAGAACAAGGACCTTTAATAAGTAGTGGCACGGTGTGGCTACCATGTACAATGACCAACCAAAGTAGAAGTATGTCACTGACTATGACCAAAGAATGTCACTATGTGTGGTCAACTTTGAAAGCTCATAACACAAGTCACAAATGGTCACGGGAGGAAAAAATGGTTTGTGAATACTAGTTATGGACTAGCAAGTACAAACACCTTCAGTATGTAGTGGCACAGTGTGGCTACCATGCACAGTGACCAACCAAAGTATGCATATGTCACTGACCATGACCAAAGAAATCCGCTTTGTGTGGTCAACGTTGACAACTCATAACACGAGTCAAAAATGGTCAGAGGGGGGAACGATGGTTTGGGAACACCAGGTATCAACTAGCAAGAACAAGGACCTTCAATAAGTATTGGCACGGTGTGGCTATCATGTACAATGACCAACCAAAGTAGGCATATGTCACTGACCATGACCAAAGAATATCACTATGCGTGGTCAACTTTGACAACTCATAATACGAGTCACAAATGGTGAGAGGGGGAAACAATGGTTTGTGAATACTAGTTATCAACTAGCAAGTACAAAGACCTTCAATACGCAGTGGTACAGTGTGGCTACCATGCACAGTGACCAACCAAAGTATGCATATGTCACTGACCATGACCAAATAATTTCACTTCACGTGGTCAACGTTGACAACTCACAACAAGTCACAAATAGTGAGAGGGGGTAACAATGGGTTGGGAACACTAGCTATCAACTAGAAAGCACAAAAACGTTCAATACGTAGTGACACGGCTGGGCAACCATGTACAGTGACAAACCAAAGTAGGCATATGCCACTAACCATGACCAAAAGAATTTCACAGTGTGTGGTCAACGTTGAAAACTTATAGCACGAGTCACAAATGGCCAGAGGGGGAAACAATGGGTTGGGAACAATAGTTATCGACTAGCAAGTTCAAAGACCTTCGAGAAGTTGTGGCACGGTGTGGCTAGCGTGCACAGTGACCAACCAAAGGATGCATACGTCACTGACTACGACCAAAGAAGTCCACTATGTGTGGCCAACATTGACAACTCATAACACGAGTCACAAGTGGTCAGAGGGAGTGACAATGGATTGGGAACCTTATGTCGCGACTAGAAAGGACAAAGAACTTCAGTAAGTAGTGGCACGGTTTGGCTACTATGCACACCGAACAACCAAACTGGGCATATGTCACTGACCATGACCAAAGAATTTCAATATGGGTGGTCAACGTCCACAACCCATATCAACGAGTCACAAATGGTCAAAGGGGGAACGATGGTTTCGGACTATTAGTTTTCAACTAGCAAGTACAACGACCTTCGATGAGTAGTAGCACGGTGTGGCTACCATGCACAATGACCGACCAAAGTAGGCATATATACTGCCTTTGACCGAAGAAATCCGCAATGTGTGGTCAATGTTGACAACTCATAATACGAGTCACAAATGCTCAGAGGGGGGAACGATGGTTTGGGAACACCAGGTATCAACTAGCAAGCACGAGGACCTTCAATAAATAGTGGCACAGTGTGGCTACCATGTACAATGACCAACCAAAGTAGGCATATGTCACTTACCATGACCAAAGTATGTCACCATGTGTGGTCAACTTTGACAACTCATAACACGAGTCACAAATGGTCAGAGGGGGAAACAATGATTTGTGAATACTAGTTATCGACTAGCAAGTACAAAGACCGTCAATATATTAGTGGCACAGTGTGGCTACCATGCACAGTGACCAACCAAAGTATGCATATGTCACTGACCATGACCAACGATTTCACTTCATGTGGTTAACGTTGACGACTCACAACAAGAGTCACACATAGTCAAAGGGGGTGACAATGGTTTGGAAACACTAGCTATCAACTAGAAAGCACAAAGACCTTCAATACGTTGTGACATGGCATTGCAACCATGTACGGTGACAACCCAAAGTAGGCATATGCCACTAACCTTGACCAAACACATTTCACAGTGTGTGGTCAACGTTGAAAACTCATAACACGAGTCACAAATGGTCAGAGGGGGAAACAATGTGTTGGGAACACTACTTATCAACTAGAAAGTACAAAGACCTTCAACAAGTAGTGGCACGTTGTGGCTAGAGTGCACAGTGACCAACCAAAGGATGCATACGTCACTGACTATGACCAAAGAAGTCCACTATGTGTGGTCAACATTGACAACTCATAACACGGGTCACAAATGGTTAGAGGGAGAGACAATGGATTGGGAACCCTATGTAGTGACTAGAAAGGACAAAGAACTTCAATAAGTAGAGGCACGGTGTAGCTACTATGCACACCGAACAACCAAACTAGGCATATGTCACTGACCATGACCAAAGAATTTCAATATGGGTGCTCAACGTTCACAACCCATAACACGAGTCAGAAATGGTCACAGGGGGAAACAATGGTTTCAAAATATTAGTTTTAAACTAGCAAGGATGACGACCTTCAATAATTAGTAACACGGTGTGGCTACCTTGCACAATGACCGGCCAAAGTAGGCATATGTACTGCCTGTGACCAAAGAAATCCGCTGTGTATGGTCAACGTTGACAACTCATAAAACGAGTCACAAATGGTCAGAGGGGGGAACGATGGTTTGGGAACACCAGGTTTCAACTTGCAAGCACAAGGAACTTCAATAAGTAGTGGCACGGTGTGGCTACCATGTACAATGACCAACCAAAGTAGAATTTTGTCACTGACCATGACCAAAGAATGTCCCTATGTGTGGTCAACTTTGACAACTCATAACATGAGTCACAAATGGTCAGATGGGGAAACAAAGGTTTGTGAATTCTAGTTATTGACTAGCAGGTACAAAGACCTTCAATATGTAGTGGCACAGTGTGGCTACCATGCACAGTGACCAACCAAAGTATGCATATGTCACTGACAATGACCAAAGAATTTTACTTCATGTGGTCAACGTTGACAACTCACAACAAGAGTCACAGATAGTGAGAGGGGGTAATAATGGTTTGGGAACACTAGTTATCAACTAGAAAGCACAAAGACCTTCAATACGTAGTGACACGGCGTGGCAACCATGTACAGGGACAAACCAAAGTAGGCATATGCCACTAACCATGACCAAACGAATTTAACTGTGTGTGGTCAACGTTGAAAACTCATAACACGAGTCACAAATGGACAGAGGGGGAAACAATGGGCTGAGAACACTAGCTATCAACTAGCAAGTACAAAAACCTTCAACAAGTAGTGGCAAGGTGTGGCTAGCGTGCACAGTGACCAACCAAAGGATGCATACGTCAATGACAATGACCAGAGAAGTCCACTATGTGTCGTCAACATTGACAACTCGTAACACGAGTCACACAGGTCAGAGGGAGAGACAATGGTTTGGGAACCCTATGTATCGACTAGAAAGGACAAAGAACTTCAATACGTAGTGGCACGATGAGGCTATTATGCATAGCAAACAACCAAACTAGGCGTATGTCACTGACCATGACCAAAGAATTTCAATATGGGTGGTCAACGTTCACAACCCATAACACAAGTCACAAATGGTCAGAGGGGGAAACAATGGTTTTGGAATATTAGTTTTCAACTAGAAAGTGCAACGTCTTTCAATAAGTAGTAGCACAGCGTGGCTACCATACACAATGACCAACCACAGTAGGTATATGTACTGCCTTTCATCAAAGAAATCCGTTGTGTGTGGTCAATGTTGACAATCCATAATACAAGTCACAAAAGGTCAGAGGGGGAAAGGATGGTTTGGGAACACCAGGTATCAGCTAGCAAGTACAAAGACCTCCAATATATAGTGGCACGGTGTGGCTACCATGCACAGGGACCAACCAAAGTATGCATATGTCACTGACCATGACCAAGGAATTTTACTTCATGTGGTCAACATTGACAACTCACAACAAGAGTCACAGATAGTTGGAGGGGGTAACAATGCTTTGGGAACACCTGCTACCAACTAGAAAGCACAAAGACCTTCAATACACAGTGACACGGCGTGACAACCATGTACAGTGACAAACCAAAGTAGGCATATGCCACTAACCATGACCAAAAGAGTTTTACAGCGTGTGGTCAACGTTGAAAACTCATAACACAAGTCACAAATGGTCAGAGGGGGGAACAATGGATTGGGAACACTAGTTATCAACTAGCAAGTACAACAACCTTCAATAAGTAGTAGCACGGTGTGGCTATCGTACACAGTGACCAACCAAAGGATGCATACGTCACTGACTATGACCAAAGAAGTTCACTATGTGTGGCCAACATTAACAACTCATAACACGAGTCACAAATGGTCAGAGGGAGAGACAACGGTATGGGAACCCTATGTATCGACTAGAAAGGACAAAGAACTTCAGTAAGTAGTGGCACGGTGAGGCTACTATGCACATCGAACAACCAAACTAGGCATACGTCACTGACCATGACCAAAGAATTTCAATATAGGTGATCAACGTTCACAATCCATAACACGAGTCACAAATGGTCAGATGGGGAAACAATGGGTTTGAAATATTAGTTTTCAACAAGCAAGGACAACGACGTTCAATAAATAGTAGCACAGTGTGGCTACCATGCACAATGACCGACCAAAGTAGGCATATGTACTGCCTTTGACCAAAGAATTCCGCTGTGTATGGTCAGCGCTGACAACTCATAGTACGAGGCACAAATGGTCGGAGGGGGGAACGATGATTTGGGAACACCAGGTATCAACTAGCAAGCAGAAGGACCTTCAATATGTCACTGACCATGACCAAAGAATGTCACTGTGTGTGGTCAACTTTGACAACTCATAACACGAGTCACAAATGGTCAAAGGGGGAAATAATGGTTTGTGAATACTAGTTATCGACTAGCAAGTACAAAGATCTTCAATATGTTGTGGCACAGTGTGGCTACCATGCACATTGACCAACCAAAGTATGCATATGTCACTGACCATGACCTCACAACTTCACTTCATGTGGTCAACGCTGACAACTCACAAGAGTCATAGATAGTCAAAGCGGATAACAATGGGTTGGGAATACTAGCTATCAACTAGAATGCACAAAGACCTTCAATACGCAGTGACACGGCGTGGCAACCATGTACAGTGACAAACCAAAGTAGGCATATGCCACTAACCATGACCAAAAGAAGTTCACAGTGTGTGGTCAACATTGAAAACTCATAACACGAGTCACAAATGGTCAGAGGGAGAGACAATGGATTGGAAACCCTATGTAGCGACTAGAAAGGACAAAGAACTTCAATAAGTAGTGGCACGGTGTGGCTACTATGCACACCGAACAACCAAACTAGGCATATGTCACTGACCATGACCAAGAATTTCAATATGGGTGGTCAACGTTCACAACCCATATCAACGAGTCACAAATGGTCAAAGGGGAAACAATTGTTTCGGAATATTAGTTTTCAACTAACAAGTACAACATCCTTCGATAAGTAGTAGCACGGTGTGGCTACCATGCACAATGACCAACCAAAGTAGGCATATGTACTGCCTTTGACCGAAGAAGTCCGCAGTGTGTGGTCAATGTTGACAACTCATAATACGAGTCACAAATGGTCAGAGGGGGGAACGATGGTTTGGGAACACCAGGTATCAACTAGCAAGCACAAGGAGCTTCAATAAGTAGTGGCACGGTGTGGCTACCATGTACAATGACCAAACAAAGTAAGCATATGTCACTGACCATGACCAAAGAATGTCTCTATGTGTGGTCAACTTTGACAACTCATAACACGAGTCACAAATTGTCAGAAGGGGAAACAATGGTTTGTGAATACTAGTTATCGACAAGCAAGTACAAAGACTGTCAATATGTAGTGGCACAGTGTGGCTACCATGCATAGTGACCAACCAAAGTATGCATATGGTACTGACCATGACCAAAGAATTTCCCTTCATGTGGTCAATTTTGACAACTCACAACAAGAGTCACACATAGTCAAAGGAGGTAACAATGGTTTGGGAACACTAGCTATCTACTAGAAAGCACAAAGACCTGCAATACGTAGTGAAGCGGCGTGGCAACCATGTACAGTGACAAACCAAAGTAGGCATATGCCACTAACCATGACCAAAAGAATTTCACAGTGTGTGGTCAACGTTGAAAACTCATAATACACGTCACAAATGGTCAGAGGGGGAAACAATGGATTGGGAACACTAGTTATCAACTAGCAAGTACAAAGACCTTCAATAAGTAGTGGCACGGTGTGGCTAGCGTGCACAGTGACCAACCAAAGGATGCATACGTCACTGACTATGACCAAAGAAGTCCACTATGTGTGGCCAACATTGACAACTCTTAACACGAGTCACAAGTGGTCAGAGGGAGAGACAATGGTTTGGGAATCCTATGTATCGACTAGAAAGGACAAAGAACTTCAATAAGTAGTGGCACGGTGAGGCTACTATGCACACCGAACAACCAAACTAGGCATATGTTACTGACCATGACCAAAGAATTTCAATATGGGTGATCAACGTTCACAACCCATAACACGAGTCACAAATGGTCAGAGGGGGAAACAATGGTTTTGGAATATTAGTTTTCAACTAGCAAGGACAACGACCTTAAATAATTAGTAGCACAGTGTGGCTACCATGCACAATGACCGACAAAAGGAGGCATATGTACTGCCTTTGACCGAAGAAATTCGCTGTGTATGGTCAATGCTGACAACTCATAGTACGAGTCACAAATGGTCAGAGGGGGGAACAATGCTTTGGGAACACCAGGTTTTAACTAGCAAGCAGAGGGACCTTCAATAAGTAGTGGCACGGTGTGGCTACCATGTACAATGACCAACCAAAGTAGGCATATGTTACTGACCATGACCAAAGACTGTCACTGTGTGTGGTCAACTTTGACAACTCAAAACACAAGTCAGAAATTGTCTGAGGAGGAAACAATGGGTTGTGAATACTAGTTATCGACTAGCAAGTACAAAGTTCTTCAATATGTAGTGGCACAGTGTGGCTACCATGCACAGTGACCAACCAAAGTATGCATATGTCACTGACCATGACCAACAAATTTCACTTCATGTGGTCAACGCTGACAACTCACAACAAGAGTCACAGATAGTCAAAGCGGGTAGCAATGGTTTGGGAATACTAGCTATCAACTAGACAGCACAAAGACCTTCAATATGCAGTGACACGGCGTGGCAACCATGTACAGTGACAAACCAAAGTAGGCATATGCCACTAACCATGACCAAAAGAAGTTCACTGTGTGTGGTCAACGTTGAAAACTTATAACACGAGTCACAAATGGTCAGAGGGAGGGACAATGGATTGGGAATTCTATGTAGCGACTAGAAAGGACAACGAACTTCAATAAGTAGTGGGACGGTGTGGCTACTATGCACACCGAACAACCAAACTAGGCATATGTCACTGAGAATGACGAAAGAATTTCAATATGGATGGTCAACGTTCACAACCCATAACACGAGTCAGAAATGGTTAGAGGATGTAACAATGGTTTCCGAATATTAGTTTTCAACTAGAAAGTACAGCGACCTTCAATAAGTAGTAGCACGGTGTGGCTACCATGCACAATGCCCGACCAAAGGAGGCATATGTACTGCCTTTGACCAAATAAATCCGCTGTGTGTGGTCAACGTTGACAACTCATAATCAAGTCAAAAATGGTCAGAGGGGGGAACGATGGTTTGGGAACACAAGGTATCAATTAGCAAGCACAAGGACCTTCAATAAGTAGTGGCACGGTGTGGCTACCATGTACAATGACCAACCAAAGTAGGCATGTGTCACTGACCATGACCAAAGAATGTCACTATGTGTGGTCAACTTTGACAGCTAATAACACGAGTCACAAATGGTCAGAGGGGGAAACAATGGTTTGTGAATACTAGTTTTTTACTAGCAAGTACAAAGACCGTCAATATGTAGTGGCACAGTGTGGCAACCATGCACAGTGACTAACCAAAGTATGCATATGTCACTAACCATGACCAACGATTTCACTTCATGTGGTCAACGTTGACATCTCACAACAAGAGTCACACCTAGTCAAAGGGGGTGACAATGGTTTGGAAACAATAGCTATCAACTAGAAAGCACAAAGACCTTCAATATGTAGTGACATGGCGTGGCAATCATGTACAGTGACAACCCAAAGTAGGCATATGCCACTAACCATGACCAAACGAATTTCACAGTGTGTGGTCAACATTGAAAACTCATAACACGAGTCACAAATGGTCAGGGGGGGAAACAATGGGTTGGGAACACTAGTTATCAACTAGCAAGTACAAAGACCTTCAACAAGTAGTGGCACGTTGTGGCTAGCGTGCACAGTGACCAACCAAAGGATGCATACGTCACTGACTATGACCAAATAAGTCCACTATATGTGGTCAACATTGACAACTCAGAACACAAGTCAAAAATGGTCAGATGGAGAGAGAATGGTTTGGGAACCCTATGTAGTGACTAGAAAGGACAAAGAAATTCAATAAGTAGTGGCACGGTGTGGCTACTATGCACACCGAACAACCAAACTAGGCATATATCACTGACCATGACCAAATAATTTCAATATGGGTGGTCTACGTTCACAACCCATAACACGAGTCACAAATGGTCAGAGGGGGAAACAATGGTTTCGGAATATTAGTTTTCAACTAGCAGGTACAACAACCTTTAATAAGTAGTAGCACGGTGTGGCTACCATGCTCAATGACCGACCAAAGTAGGCATATGTACTGCCTTTGACCAAAGAAATCTGCTGTGTGTGGTCAACGTTGACAACGCATAATACGAGTCCCAAATGGCCAAAGGGGGGAGCGATGGTTTCGGAATATCAGGTATCAACTAGCAAGCACAAGGACCTTCAATAAGTAGTGGCACTGTGTGGCTACCATGTACAATGACCAACCAAAGTACGCATCTGTCACTGACCATGACCAGAGAATATCACTATGTGTGGTCAACTTCGACAACTCATAATACGGGTCACAAATGGTCAGAGGGTGAAACAATGGTTTGTGAACACTAGTTATCAACTAGCAAGTACAAAGCCCTTCAATATGTATTGGCACACTGTGGCTACCATACACAGTGAATAACCAAAGTATGCATATGTCACTGACCATGACCAAAGAATTTCACTTCATGTGGTCAACACTGACAACTCACAACAAGAGTCACAGATAGTCACAGGGGGTAACAATGGTTTGGGAACACTAGCTATCAACTAGAAAGCACAAAGACATTCAATACGTAGTGACACGGCATGACAACCATGTACAGTGACAAACCAAAGTAGGCATATGCCACTAACCATGACCAAAAGAATTTCACCGTGTGTGGTCAACGTTGAAAACTCATAACACGAGTCACAAATGGTCAGAGGGGGAAACAATGGGATGGGAATACTAGTTATCAACTAGCAAGTACAACGAGGGCGCAACTAGGGCGCTACTATGGCGCAACTAGGGCGTAACTAGGGCGCAACTAGGGCGCAACTAGGGCGCAACTAGGGTGCAACTATGGCGCAACTAGGGTGCAACTAGTGTGCAAGTTGGGCGCAACTAGGGCGCAACTAAGGCGCAACTAGGGCGCAAGTAGGACGCAACTAGGGCGCAACTAGGGGACAACTAGGGCGTAGCTAGTGTCCAACTGAGGCGCAACTAGGGCGCAAGTAGGCGCCAGAAAGGCGCAAGTAGGGCGCAACTAAGGTTCAACTAGGGCACAACTAGGACGCAACTAGGACGCAACTAGTGCGTACCTAGGGTGCAACTAGGGTGCAAGTAGGGCGCAACTAGGGCGCAACTAGGACGCCCAGACGCAACAAGGGTGCAACTAGGGGGCAGCTAGGGCGCAACTAGGGCGCAACTAGGACGCAACTAGGGCACAACTAGGGCGCAACTAGGGCGCAACTAGGGTGCAACTAGTACGCAACTAGGGCGCAACTAGGGCGTGACTAGGGCGCGAATAGGGCGCGACTTGGGCGTAAGTAGGGTGCAACTAGAGCGCAACTAGGGCGCAACTAGGGCGCAACTAGGTTGCAATTAGGGCGCAACTGGGGGCAACTAGGGCGCAGCTAGGGCGCAACTAGGGCGCAGCTAGGGCACAACTAGGGCACAAGTAGGGCGCAACTAGGGCGCGACTAGGGCGTGGCTTGGGCGCAACTAGGGCGCAACCAGGCGCACTTAGGGCGTAATTAGGGCACAACTAGGGCGCACCTAGGGCGCAACTAGGGTACACCTAGGGCGCAACTAGGGTACACCTAGGGCGCAACTAGGGTACACCTAGGGCGCAACTAGGGTACACCTAGGGCGCAACTAGGGTACACCTAGGGCGCAACTAGGGTACACCTAGGGCGCAACTAGGGTACACCTAGGGCGCAACTAGGGTACACCTAGGGCGCAACTAGGGTACACCTAGGGCGCAACTAGGGTACACCTAGGGCGCAACTAGGGTACACCTAGGGCGCAACTAGGGTACACCTAGGGCGCAACTAGGGTACACCTAGGGCGCAACTAGGGTACACCTAGGGCGCAACTAGGGTACACCTAGGGCGCAACTAGGGTACACCTAGGGCGCAACTAGGGTACACCTAGGGCGCAACTAGGGTACACCTAGGGCGCAACTAGGGTACACCTAGGGCGCAACTAGGGTACACCTAGGGCGCAACTAGGGTACACCTAGGGCGCAACTAGGGTACACCTAGGGCGCAACTAGGGTACACCTAGGGCGCAACTAGGGTACACCTAGGGCGCAACTAGGGTACACCTAGGGCGCAACTAGGGTACACCTAGGGCGCAACTAGGGTACACCTAGGGCGCAACTAGGGTACACCTAGGGCGCAACTAGGGTACACCTAGGGCGCAACTAGGGTACACCTAGGGCGCAACTAGGGTACACCTAGGGCGCAACTAGGGTACACCTAGGGCGCAACTAGGGTACACCTAGGGCGCAACTAGGGTACACCTAGGGCGCAACTAGGGTACACCTAGGGCGCAACTAGGGTACACCTAGGGCGCAACTAGGGTACACCTAGGGCGCAACTAGGGTACACCTAGGGCGCAACTAGGGTACACCTAGGGCGCAACTAGGGTACACCTAGGGCGCAACTAGGGTACACCTAGGGCGCAACTAGGGTACACCTAGGGCGCAACTAGGGTACACCTAGGGCGCAACTAGGGTACACCTAGGGCGCAACTAGGGTACACCTAGGGCGCAACTAGGGTACACCTAGGGCGCAACTAGGGTACACCTAGGGCGCAACTAGGGTACACCTAGGGCGCAACTAGGGTACACCTAGGGCGCAACTAGGGTACACCTAGGGCGCAACTAGGGTACACCTAGGGCGCAACTAGGGTACACCTAGGGCGCAACTAGGGTACACCTAGGGCGCAACTAGGGTACACCTAGGGCGCAACTAGGGTACACCTAGGGCGCAACTAGGGTACACCTAGGGCGCAACTAGGGTACACCTAGGGCGCAACTAGGGTACACCTAGGGCGCAACTAGGGTACACCTAGGGCGCAACTAGGGTGCAACTAGGGTGCAACTAGGGAACAACTAGGGCACAACTAGGGTGCAACTAGTCTGCAAGTTGGGCGCAACTAGGGCGCAACTAAGGCAAAACTAGGGCGTAAGTAAGACGCAACTAAGGGCGCAACTAGGGGACAACTAGGGCGTAGCTAGTGTCCAACTGAGGCGCAACTAGGGCGCAGGTAGGCGCCAGTAGGGTGCAAGTAGGGCGCAACTAGGGTGCAACTAGGGCGCAACTAGGACGCAACTAGGGCGCAACTAGTGCATAACTAGGGTGCAACTAGGGCACAACTAGGACGCAACTAGGGCACAACTAGTGTGTAACTAGGGTGCAAGTAGGGCGCAACTAGGGCGCAACTAGGGCGCCCGGGCGCAACTAGGGCGCAACTAGGTGGCAAATAGGGCGCAACTAGGGCGCAACTAGGACGCAACTAGGGCACAACTAGGGCGCAACTAGGGTGCAACTAGGGCGCAACTAGGGTGCAACTAGTGCGCAACTAGGGCGCAACTAGGGCGCGACTAGGGCGTGACTAGGGCGCGATTTGGACGCAACTAGGGTAAACTAGGGCACAACTAGGTTGCAACTAGGGCACAACTAGGGCACAACTAGGGCGCAACTAGGGCAGAGCTAGGGTGCAACTAGTGCACAACTAGTGCGCAAGTAGGGCGCAACTAGGGCACGACTAGGGCGCGACTTGGGCGCAACTAAAACGCAACTAGGGCGCAAATAGGACGCAACTAGGACGCAATTAGGGTGCAACTGGGGGCAACTAGTGCGCAACTAGGGCGCAACTAGGGCGCAACTAGGACGCAACTAAGGCACAACTAGGACGCAACTAGGTTGAACTAGGGCGCAACTAGGGCGCAACTAGGGCGCAACGAGGGCGCAACTATGACACAACTATGGCGTAACTAAGGCGCAACTAGGGCGCAAATAGGGCACAAGTAGGACGCATATAGGGCGCAAGTAGGGTACAACTAGGGCGTAGCTAGTGGCCAACTGAGGTGCAACTAGGGCACAACTAGGGCGCAACTAAGACGCAACTAGGGTGCAAGTAGGGCGCAACTAGGGCGCAAGTAGGGCGCAAGTAGGGTGCAACTAGGGCACAACTAAGGTGCAACAAGGGCGCAACTAGGGCGCAACTAGGGTACAACTAGGGTGCAACTAGGGCACAACTAGGGCGCAACTAGGGCGCAACTAGGACGCAACTAGAGCGCAACTAGGGCACAACTAGGATGCAACTAGGGCGCAACTAGAGCGCAACTAGGGTGCAACTAGGGGCAATAACGGCGCAACGAGGACAAAACTAGGGTGCAACGAGGGCGCAACGAGGAGGCAACAAGGGCGCAACTAGGGCGCAACTAGGGTGCAACTTGTGAGAAATAGAAGATGATCACTGAACCCAACGACCTTGAACAGCTGACCTCTCCGCAAACGGACATCAGTATAGCGGAGAATACCGTCAGCTACAACTCTCGGATATTCCGAGGCTTATCAATAAACGGTTCGGCTCCTCGCGGAACCACCTCGGCCATCACAAGCACTAGCCGTTGGCGGGACAGAACCGACCAACGTCTCTCCTGCCGAGTTATCTCCTAATAAGTGATCACACCACAAGCGCATTCGGCTAGCGCACAAGAAGCCGTTAGGTCTTGCTTTTGTCCTGTTCTGAGATATGTTAACAAGGATGTTCATTCCCTCGAATTAACCAGAGCAGATCTATTCATCCTGTTCCCTTCGGTTCCACGGCTTCGACGCCGTGCTCTCGCTCTGTTTGCTTCTCGCTTCTATTGCCTTCACTCCTCACTACCTCCTCACGGCCCTTCGCTTCGCCACCCTCAACCTTTCGCTTCCGACATGTCCTGCACTTCGCTCTCAAGTTCTCTCATCTGCGCTCTGTCTACCTTGGTGGTCTAGTGCCCCGCATCCTGTTGTGACTCTGCGACTAACTCCTTGGGCCCGCATTCACTTCTTTGTTGCCGTCACTCCGCGAATGTCACTTCTCCCAGCTTCCTTGCTTCTTCTCGCTTCTGCTCCTGCCATCCTTGCTCCTTACATTCTTCTAACATGGTATCAGAGCCACAGGCGACATCACCTGGTGCCTCGTGACGAAGTCATCGCTCTGCCGCCACCATTGCGTCCCTTGTCGATTCTGCACTCCTCCACCGCCGTTGCCACCACTTCGTGCCGCTCCGCTTCATCAGCAGCTGACATCAGCAGCACCGCTTGAAGTGCTTCTCGCGCCGAAGCAACGCCTTGTCATCCTCGAGAAGCCCTGCGCCCATTCAGCGCCCGTGGCCAACAATTGGTGACGTGTCGATATCAACAGCTGCAAGCAGCTCTCGAGCCGCCGTCTTCCGTCAACTTCCTGGACGCTTCCTGCCGCTCGTCACCCACTGCCCCTCATCTCGCCAGCCTCTCGAGCACCTCCGCCCGTCTCCTTTTTTCCTCCTCAGCTTCATCTGCTCCATCTGCCCCATCGACATCAGCCTTCTCACTCATTGTGTCACGCCGCATCCTCGGACCGCCTTCCAGCGTCGTCAGCAGCAGTAGCACATCACCCGCAGTCAGGACATCGGACACCACCAGTCTTCCTGCTCCCATTGCGAGCCAACTAGGGAAGAAGCCGTCACTCTCCTGGCGTCAGCGGATCAGTACTCTGCTCGCCTTATGACTCCCTCTGCTGCAACCAACTTCTTCTAGCGGTCAGGATATCGGACACCACCAGTCTTCCTGCCCGTCGGTCTCGGGCCAACTGTGGAACAAGCCGCCACTCTCCTGAAAGCAGAAACTTGGTTGGCGCATGCCTTCTTCTCCCTTGCCGTCCTCTGCCCGCCGCAATCCTCATCTTCCACCTCTAACGTCTCGTCAGCAGCCTCTCTTTTGATCATCCGCACCTTCCTCTGCCATCCTCAGCCATCCTCATCATCTCCTCTCCAAAGCATACTTTCTCAACTCAGCCTCATCTGCCTTCGTCGCGTCAATCCTCGTCTACCTTGTCAGCTTCATCATCCGCTTTTTCCTCATCCCATCTTCTTCCGTCGCCTCCCCAATTTCTTCGCATTCTTCATGCCGCCTTCGCCTCAACCTTTGTCATCAGCTTTCGTCATCAGCGCACGTGGTTCTGCCCCTGCGCCCACTCAACCATTCGTTGCCTTCACCTTATTCCGCTTTGCTTCCGCTCGGCTCGGCACAAGGATCCGCCCGGTCGCATCGCCCTATCTGCAACGACCTGCGCCCACGCCAAACCTTCCTCAGCGCACGTGGTTTCACCCCTGCGCCCAACCATTCTAATCTGCCAATCACGCACCATGCCAACCGGTCGTCCATCCAGGACCCCATGGGCTCAAAACGCCCTCTTCTTCTTTGTGACCCTCATCCCCACTTCGCACCTCCTACACTTTGATGAGCAAGGACAACACAACTACAGCAGCTGGCACCGTCTCTGGCAGAATGTACTCCTCTGCAGCAGCCCCAATCACAGCAGCTTTCAAGACATCCGTCCCTTTGTCGGCCAGTCACAGTTGCATTTCCTCACCAACGCCTCCCTTGACCACTACTGGGATCACTGGTTTCAAGTTGAAGAACTGATCCTTGGTTTCCTATACCTCACTACGGATAGTAGCTTCCATGACATCGTGCACCCTTACACTCCTGGTGACGACATTTCGCAATATGTCTTTACAACCATCGAGCAATGTTGCACTCGAGGTCATCATCTCGATCATCTCTTCACCAACAGCCCACAACAGATCATCGTGGATCTGATTCCTCCGTTTCCACCACGACCCAGAAGTGTTTTTCTCCCTCTCCCTCCAGCCCTACCTTCTAGACCCCCAAGGTCCCCACCATAATCATCTGAAGGTGATCATCTTCACGGGGGGTGTCAGAAATAGAAGATGACCACTGAACCCAACGGCATTGAATAGCTGACCTCTCCGCAAACGGGACATCAGTATATCAGAGAATACCGTCAGCTACAACTCTCGGATATTCCGAGGCTTCTCAATAAACGATTTGGTTCCTGGCGGAACCACCTCGGCCATCACAAGCACTAGCCGTTGGCGGGACAGACCCGACCAACGTCTCTCATGCTGAGTTATCCCCTTATATGTGGTCACACCACAAGCGCGTTTGGCTAGCGCACAAGAAGCCGGTAGGTCTTGCTTTTAACCTGTTATGAGATATATTAACGAGGATGTTGATTCCCTCGAATTAACCAGAGCAGTTCTATTCATCCTGTTCCCTTCGGTTCCATGGCTTCGACGCCGTGCTCTCGCTCTGCTCGCTTCTCGCTTCCATTGCCTTCACTCATCACTACCTCCTCACGGCCCTTCGCTTCGCCACCCTCAACCTTTCGCTTCCGACATCTCCTGCACTTCGCTCTCAAGTTCTCTCATCTGCGCTCTGTCTACCTTGGTGGTCCAGTGCCTCGCATCCTTTTGGGACTCTGCGACTAACTCCTTGGACCCGCATTAACTGCTTTGCTGCCATCACTCCGCGACGTCACTTCTCCCAGCTTCCTTGCTTCTGCTCGCTTCTGCTCCTGCCATCCTCGCTCCTTACATTCTTTTGACTAGGGCACAACTAGGGCGCAAGAAGGGTGCAACTAGAGCGCAAGTAGGGCACAAGTAGGGCGGAAGTAGGGCGCAACTACGGCACGAGTAGGGCACAACTAGGGCGTAACAAGGGCGTAACTAGGGCGCAACTTGAGCACAACGAGGGCGCAACGAGGGCGCAACGAGAGCGCAACAATGGCGTAACAAGGACACAACTAGGGCGTAACTAGGGCGCAACAAGGGTGCAACTAGGGCGTGACTAGGGCGCAACTAGGGTACGACTATGGCGTGACTAGAGCGCGCATAGGGCGTGACTAGGGCACGACTTGGGCGCAACTAGGGCGTAACTAGGACGCAACTAAGGCGCAACTAGGGCGCAACTAGGGCGCAATAAGGGCGTAACTGGGGGCAACTAGGGTGCAACTAGGGTGCAACTTGGGCGCAACTAGGGTGCAACTAGGGCACACCTAGGGCGTAACTAGGGCGCAACTAGGGCGTACCTAGGGCGCAACTAGGGCGCAACTATGGCGAAACTAACGCACAACTAGGGCGCGAATAGGGCACAAGTAGGACGCAACTAGGGTGCAACTAGGGTACAACTAGGGCGTAGCTAGTGCCCAACTGAGGCGTAACTAGGGCACAAGTAGGGTGCAAGTAGGGCGCAAATAGGGTACAACTTGTGCGCAACTAGGGCGCGCACTCAGGGCGCAACTGGGGCGCAACTAGGGTGCAAGTATGGTGTAACTAGGGTGCAACGAGGGCGCAAGTAGGGCGCAAGTAAGTCGCAAATAGGACGCAACTAGGGCACAACCAGGGCGTAGCTAGTGCCCAGCTGAGGCGCAACTAGGGTGCAAGTAGGGCACCAGTAAGGTGTAAGTTTGGTGCAATAAGGGCGCAAAAAGGGTGCAACTAGGTGTAACTAGGGCGCAACTAGGACACACCTAGGGCTAAAGTAGGGCGCAAGTAGGGCGCAACTAGGGCGCAAGTAGGGCGCAAGTAGGGCGCAACTAGGGCGCAACTAGGGCGCAACTAGGGCGCAACTAGAGTGCAACTAGGGCGCAACTAGGGCGCAACTAGGGCGCAACTAGAGTGCAACTAGGGCGCAACTAGGGTGTAACTAGTGTGCAAGTTGGGCGCAACTAGGGCGCAACTAAGGCGCAACTAGGGCACAAGTAGGGCGCAACTAGAGCGCAACTAGGGTGCAACTAGGGTGCAACTAGGGCGCAGCTAGGGTGCAACTAGGGTGCAACTAGAGCGCAAGAAGGGCACAACTAGGGCGCAACTAGGGCGCAACTAGGTTGTAACTAGTGCGCACGTTGGGCGCAACTATGGCGCTACTAAGGCGCAACTAGCGCACAAGTAGGACACAAGTAGGACACAACTAGCACGCAACTCGGGCACAACTAGGGCGTAGCTGGTGCCCAACTAAGGCACAACTAGGGCGCAAGTAGGGTGCCAGTAGGGCGCAAGTAGGGTGCAATAAGGGCACAAATAGGGTGCAACTAGGGCGCAACTAGGGCGCAACTAGGACGCAACGAGGGTGCAACTAGGGTGCAACTAGGGCGCGACTAGGGCGCAAGGAGGGTGCAACTAGGGCGCAAGTAGGGCGCAAGTAAGACGCAACTAGGGTGCAACTAGGGCGCGACTAGGGCGCAAGGAGGGTGCAACTAGGGCGCAAGTAGGGCGCAAGTAAGACGCAACTAGGGTGCAACTAGGGCGCGACTAGGGCGCAAGGAGGGTGCAACTAGGGCGCAAGTAGGGCGCAAGTAAGACGCAACTAGGGTGCAACTAGGGCGCGACTAGGGCGCAAGGAGGGTGCAACTAGGGCGCAAGTAGGGCGCAAGTAAGACGCAACTAGGGTGCAACTAGGGCGCGACTAGGGCGCAAGGAGGGTGCAACTAGGGCGCAAGTAGGGCGCAAGTAAGACGCAACTAGGGTGCAACTAGGGCGCGACTAGGGCGCAAGGAGGGTGCAACTAGGGCGCAAGTAGGGCGCAAGTAAGACGCAACTAGGGTGCAACTAGGGCGCGACTAGGGCGCAAGGAGGGTGCAACTAGGGCGCAAGTAGGGCGCAAGTAAGACGCAACTAGGGTGCAACTAGGGCGCGACTAGGGCGCAAGGAGGGTGCAACTAGGGCGCAAGTAGGGCGCAAGTAAGACGCAACTAGGGTGCAACTAGGGCGCGACTAGGGCGCAAGGAGGGTGCAACTAGGGCGCAAGTAGGGCGCAAGTAAGACGCAACTAGGGTGCAACTAGGGCGCAACTAGGACGCAACTAGGGCGCAACTAGGGCGCAACTAGGGTGCAACAAGGGCGCAACTAGGGCGCAACTAGGGTGCAACTAGCGTGCAACTAGGGCGCGACTAGGGCGCAATGAGGTTGCAACTAGGGCGCAAGTAGGGCGCAAGTAAGACGCAACTAGGGTGCAACTAGGACACAACTAGGGCGTAGCTAGTGCCCAACTAAGGCGCAACTATGGCCCAAGAAGGGCGCCAGTGGGGCGTAAGTAGGGTGCAATAAGGGCGCAAAAAGGGCGCAACTAGGGTGCAACTAGGGCGCAACTAGGACGCGACTAGGGCGCAACTAGGTCGCAACTAGGGCGCAAGTAGGGCGCAAGTAAGGCACAAGTAGGGCGCAACTAGGGCACAACTAAGGCGCAACTAGGGCGCAACTATGGCGCAACTAGGGCGCAAGTAGGGCGCAAGTAGGACGCAACTAGGGCGCATTTAGGGGACAACTAGGGCGTAGTTAGTGCCAAACTGAGGCGCAACTAGGGCGCAAGTAGGCGCCAGTAGGGCGCAAGAAGGGTGTAACTAGGGTGCAAGTAGGACTCAACTAGGGTGCAACTAGGGCGCAACTAGAGCGCAACTAGGACGCAACTAGGACACAACTAGGGCACAACTAGAGCACAACTAGGGTGCGACTTGGGCGGAACTAGGGCGCAACTAGGGGGCAACCGGGGCGCAACCAGGGCGCAACTAGGGCGCAATTAGGGTGCAACTAGGGCACAACCGGGACGCAACCAGGGCGCAACTAGGGCGCAACCAGGGCACAACTAGGGCGCAACGACGGCGCAACTAGGGTGCAACTAGTGTGCAAGTTGGACGCAACTAAAGCGCAACTAAGGCGCAACTAGCATGCAAGTAGGGCACAAGTAGGACGCAACTAGGACGCAACTAGGGCACAACTAGGGCGTAGCTAATGCCCAACTAAGGCACAACTAGGGTGCAAGTAGGGTGCCAATAGTGGGCAAGTAGGGTACAATAAGGGCGCAAATATGGTGCAAGTAGGGTGCAACTAGGACGCAACTAGGGCGCGACTAGGGCGTAACTAGGGCGCAACTAGGGCACAACTAGGGCGCAACTAGGGCGCAACTAGGGCTCAACTAGGGCACAACTGGGGCGCAACTAGGGCGCATCTAGAGCGCAACTAGGGTGCAACTAGGGCGCAAGTAGGACGCAAGTAAGGTGCAAGTAGGCCCGGCCTACGTTTGTGTGACCCGGCTTTGGTTTCTGTGACCCGACTTTCGTTTCTGTAACCCAGCTTTGGTTTCTGTGACCCGGCTTTGGTTTATGTGACCCGGCTTTGGTTTCTGTGACCCGGCTTTGGTTTCTCTGACCCGGCTTTCGTTTCTATGGCCCAGCTTTGGTTTCTGTGATCCGGCTTTGGTTTATCCACCTTTGGTTTCTTTGACCCGGCTTTGGTTTC
>SZWC01016305.1:1427-13885 GCA_023375785.1 Penium margaritaceum
CATACCATACCATACCATACCATACCATACCATACCATACCATACCATACCATACCATACCATACCATACCATACCATACCATACCATACCATACCATACCATACCATACCATAGCATACCATACCAAGAGAGTGACTCGAGAAGATGACGTTATAAAGAGGCGAGAAGGAAAGTTGAGATGAAGGCAAAGCAGATGGAGTAGATTGTAGCAGATGTCACGACTTGAGGCAAAGGATATGCAAAAGGTATTGCAAGGAGAGATGGCTACTTAGCGGTGACCTTGCCACGAGGTCATGATACCCGTCAGGAATTGCATAATAGAAGCAGAGGATGCAATAACTGCAGATAAGCCTCCAGACTGAATCCAGTTTGTGAACCTACGCTTGATTCGGATTCCCGAGTCCACTTTCACTGCTGGATTTGGATTCTCGGATCCGAATCCTAGATTTGCAATTCCTAATGGATTCACAAATCTTGTGAAACCTTTGGTCTGGTATTAGTCTTGACTGTCGGCAAGAAAGTACACAGATGCTAAAATAAATACCAAATGATGTCTGATGCACTTTTCTGTTCTCTGCATGAGCGTTGTGACAGTGCCCCTATTGCTACGAGAGCCAAGCCTTCCAGTCAGGTTGGACACCTGATTTTCTTGCACCCTTGATGACCTGGCTGGTCCAATGGATGTGAGTCAGGTCTTTGCATGCCCGTAGAATCTGCTGCAAGAACCTTACTGTTGCGCAATGGATTGCTGCTCGCTCCTGGAAAACGTGCGAGGGAGTGACGAATCCCTGATCGCTTGTTCCGAGCATTTGTCAGGCCATTGTTATGGCACATGTACCATGTGTGCTAGTTAGCGCGGCCGTCGGCTTCTGGGGTTTCAAAACTTTGAAAGTTGAACCAACAAGCATCCTCGCTCGAACGTGATGCGGATCAGTTCCATATTTTTCTTCCCCACATCCCCTCCCTCACCCTTTATTCCTTCCACAATTTGTTGGTGGATTCCCAAATCCCCAAATGAGACCAGAACCTGGATCTGGAATCGTGAATCCGGATGCGGATTCGGGATTCGTAAAACAGATTCACGAATCCAAGGATTCGTGAACAGCCTGATCTGCAGAGAATGCAGGACAGAAGGCTACCGGAGAGCTGAGAGGAGAGCAACAGGAAGCTTCATCGAAGATAGCGACAGAGGATGACTCCGATGCTACTGATGGCTTCTTGATGACAGATGAAGCCGGACTTTGCCACGGGCATTTGGTTGGACGCAGGGCTCAGTCATGGCGATGAGTAGCGCTGAATTTTAAGGATTGGTCGAGAGGAGGGTGGATGCTCTTGAATTTTATGCTAGAGAAGTGAAGGCTTGTTTCACCTGTTTGCTTGAGCCCAGCAAGAAGGAAGACGAGTGATGTCCAATGCCCCAGTGTAGGAATCAATAGGGAGAGAGGGAGATACTAAGGAAGCAAGAGGTCTCAATTATTTCAGAGAAGTGAAGGCGTGTTCCACCAGATGGCTCAAGACCAACAAGCAGGAAGACTGATGGTGTCCGATGCTCTGACAGTGCATGTGATCCAGCTGCTGCTGAGAGGGCGTAACTGTCGGGGTGCAGGCCGCTGTGAAATTGGCAGCTTACTTGTGGAGGACCTTGTGCTGGAAACAGATGCTGATGATGCTGATGATGGCGGAGGAGGATGATGGATAATGGAATTTGGGCACATGGGCGAATCGCGTGCACTGCTGAAGAGACGACGTGGGCGCAGGTCGCTTCGAGATTAGAGGTTCGACCGGGTGGATCCGGTTGCGGAGCAGAAGATGATGATAGGAAAGCGTCGGATTGATGATGAACTGGGCGCAGGGGCAAAACCACGTGCGCTGATGAAGGATTCAGCATGGACGAAGGTCACCACAAGATGGGCGGTTTGACCGAGCAAATCCCATTGCTGAGCGGAAGATGATGAAGGCGATGATTGCGGAAGGTTGATAATGATTGGGCGTATGGGCAAACCATATGAGTTGAAGGAGGATGATGCTTGACAATGGAGATGATGATGAAGACGATGATGAAAGATGAGGTTGATGAGCTGAAAAAGAGGCTTATGAGGAATGAGGTGCAGGATGCAGAGGATGAAGCGAAGAACAACAGGAAGAAGCGATGGAGAGGCGGATGGAGCAGAAGTGGCAGAGGAAAGTGGCACGAGTAGGCGGAAGGAGCAGGGAGTTCCTCCGTTGGCAGGAGAGTAAATGCTTGTGCCTCTATTTTGCTCGAGACCGACGAGCAGGAAGACTGGTGGTGTCTGATGTTCTGACCCCGAGAGGAGCCCTTTTGCAATGGAGGAGTTCCAAGAGAAGCAGAGATGTCTGGTGATGTCAAGAGAGTGGCGGCTTGTTCCCCAGTTGGCTCGAGACCGACGAGCACATCGACTGGTGATATCCAATGTCCTGACTCCGAGTGACCATCTGTTGCTGCTGAGGACAAGGAGGAGAGGCGACTTGAGAAGGCGGCTCAGAGGAAGAAACAGCGAGTACGATGATGATGTAGATGAAGTAGATGGAGCAGAATGGGACCAATGCGGCGACTGAAGAAGGAAGAATGCGGAAAGAGCTACGAGAGGAGGAGGTGGCGACAAGGAAGTGAGTGTGCCACGTAGTCACAAGAGTCGTCTGATGTAGTAGAGGAGAAGTAGGAGTACGTAATCTGCAGAGAAAGGGTTAGCGGGTGACAATGCAGGCTGATAGGAGCGAGGAGCAGAAGATGATAGGATGCTTTGACGAAGATGGCGGCAGAGGATAGCTTCATAGCTGCTTTCAGCTGTTGGTGGTGGAGGAGGGTCGGACGTTGCCATGGGCATTTGATTTGACACAGGGCTGAGTCATGGTGATGAGAACTGCCAAGGTTTGAGAAGCGGATGAGACGATACTGCACATGTCAGCTGCGGCTGAAGTGGAGGAGGGGTAGATGGCAGTGACGGTGGTAGAAGATGGCACAGAGAGTGCTCATATCAGAGAGCAACAATGAAGGCGACGAGTTCATGGCTTGGTCTGTGGACACCAGGTGATGCTACCTGAAGATCTGATACCATGTCAGAAGAATGGAGGACACGGAGTGAGTAATGACAATGTGCTACAGGGAATTGTGGGAGAGCTTTGACAGAAGCAAAGAACTGCGCAATGAGACAAAGAGTTGGACGGAAATGCGCCTGAAGACAATGTAAGAGTATATGTAGGGTGTTGAGGAAGACAGTAGCACAACGAGAGAAAGTAAGAAGTGAGAGCGCTACCTTGATGCAATGAGGAGAGCTGAGGGGAGGAGCGAGAGTGACACAGCAAGGCATAGTGCGAGGAGATAGGATGGCGAAGAAGGATGAGCAACGAGAGAGCAGAACAGGGACACAGCGGTGAAGCCGCAGAACCGAAGGCAATCAAGACGAATAAAACTACTCTGGGTTTAATTGGGAGGGAATGAACATCCTCCGTATATACAGCAGAATAGGACAAACCACATGTACCAACGGCTTCTTTCCGCTAGCCGTACGCATGGCGACGTGGTTGCTTTATTAGAGACGGCTCAATCCTCGTGGCCGGTCTACCGTTATCGGGGAGGTTCGGTGCAGGACCTGAACTTGAATTGAGGGCTCGGATTATCCGAGGGATGGTATTACTGAGAGGACCTTGTCGGATTCATATTTTTGACAACTGATTTTATGTGTGCGTCAGGTCCAAGCTCGTCTCTACATGACCACTGACCAAACATTCCATTGCATCATTTGGTCACATTGATACTCCCTCCAGAGAATCATTCTTGATATTGGAATTGAGTGCACCAGAGGGAGACCCAGACCACTTAATAATCCCACGCTACAATTTCCACTACCGCAAGGTCTGGGTGCACATGAAATCCTAGCCTCTGCTATGCGGCCTCGTCGTCTTCCACGACCTCCTCCTCCAAGAAAAAGACCAGAAGGTGTTCCTCACGTGGTCTCATCAGGGGATGAGTCACCAACTGAATAATATATGATGAGTCTAGTTCAGGAAGAGTGTTGGAAATAAGTGAGAACCAGCCTCAATACTCTCACCACTTGGAGAAATCCAAGTTCCAGAATAATGGTTCAAGTTCTAGCCGAAGCAACTGGACCAAATGGCTCTCCGGTCATCTGACCGTTTGACCAACAGTCAAGCACCCTTCTAATCAAGTGATATGTGTCACCCGCGTCTGGCTAGTGCAAAAAAGCCGTTGCTATGCTCTTTTTTCATGTTCTGCTTGTACATGCAGAGGATGTTCATTTTCGTCAAGTTTAACCCAGAACAGTCTTACCATCCTGTTCGCCTTTGGTTCCGTGGCTTTGCCGCCGTGTCTCTGCTCTGCTCGCTCCTTGCTCACTCCTTGTTTTCCATCCAATGTCGTCACTCCAATTTGCACCTCTTCACTTCGTCACTCTCGATTCTCTGCTCAGCCCTGCGCACCCCATCAACGACTCATTCTCATCTCCTACATTTTCTTGCCGTGCCTATATCTACTTCAACACTCTACCTTTGCTCCTGCAACGATTTCATCTGTGCTTCCGCCTAATTCCTCACATCGCCTTACGTCTCTTTGCTCCTGTCATCCCTTTCTCGTACTTCTGAACTCTATGTTGCATCTTCCTGCCTCTACCGTCACTCGCTCCGCTCCCTCCATTCTTCTGAAACGACCAAGGGAGAGAATGTCCAGCAAAACCACAAGGGAGTGGTGCCAGCTACAGCATCATCGTGTTGATCCTTGGTGGATGACGTGGATGAACATAAAGAACGTTGTCGCCCAGCGGCATAGAAACGACAACAGGGGCCCCTAATTAGTCTAACTCAGAGTGGAAAAAATGTCATGCATGTGTATTGTGCTTTTATTTCAGAAACTGGAATAGGGAGGAGAAAGAGTAGCACCTTACCTTGGAAATGGTTTTTCTTTTCCTTTGGAATGTTTCCTTGCTATATTTCTTCTTTATTTACCCCTTTACTGGGGAACGTTTCTCAATTGCCCCCATTTTCTCGACTACTCTCCTATTGAAGTTTTTGATCGCCCGGTTATGTCCATGGTGAATGGAACGTGTGTGCTGTCCGGTTTGAATCTGGCTGTGAGGTTCAATAGAGTGCGTGTATTTCCATCCACAAAAATGTGGATGCGGATCTCCTTGGCGACCCTGATGCGTGGAACCAGCCATCAGGTGGCGAGATGCTGACGGGGGAAGGAATCCCGCACTTGCACTAACGTGCTGATGCCAGACGTCAGTGATGCTTCCGGGAAGCTTCCTTATGAAGTTGCAGAAGTAGAGGTTACCAAGTTGCTGGTGCTGATGCTCCTGGCGCTGCTACACTCCGCTACACACTGCGGATTCCGCCATACCTGTCACTGCTTTTGCGCTACTACTGGCTACCACATGTTGCTGCTCGCGATTTTAGCGTTATTGTCAGGGGAAAGTGCTCCTGCTGTGGCTACTGCACACTGTTGCTCTTGAGGATTGCTGCTGCTGCGCTATTAATAAGGTCACGCACTTCTACCACTGTTGCCGTACAAAGGTACTACTGGTACTAATAAGCTACAATTACACGCTACTGTAGCTTCTGCTTGCTGCTTCCACATTGTTGTGTGGCGCTGCTGATGGTACTAAGGAGCGGCAAACGGGATCCTAGAGTCGCCCATCTGTACTTTTAAATCCCGACCTTTTGCGGCACACAACTTATATCTCTCGCTGCACTCTCGCGTTCGAGAGTACAGAATCCCAGTTAAACTGTGCTGGATTTGTTGACATTCATCCAAAAACAGTTATTCGCGTCAGCTCTTTGTGAACTGGCGGAATAGATATACTAGAGCTCACCAAACATCTTACTGTTTGATACGGCAAGATGGAGTTTTGGATTGGCTCAAAAGGACGTCCGGTAAGTAAGCGCATAACTCTGTAAGGATTGAAGAACCCCTAGCCATTTTGAGGGTTTGGCTCACAGACCGAGCTTCCTATTTGTGATACCACACGAGATGGTGACGACATTCCTGCCAGCAAGACACATGCAGTGCCTCGTTGGCAGATAAGTTATGAAGTGAGTGCGCCAAACCCTCACGCATGGGCCGTCTATGGTCCACAGTTCGGTGTCTCCAAAATGGTACGTTTCTCTCGAACCCACAGTTCTTCTACAAATATGTCTAGTAGTTACAATCAAACTCAGAAATTCTGGACTTCTAACAAAGTATTACCATATCGTTTAGTTTATGACTGATAATTTTTTCCCTTTTGACTTCAGTCAGTCCGCATGTTTTAGGAATTTTCTATTTTCAACTGTAAGTTTGGTTGTGGAGCCGTTTGTGTGTTGTGAACGACGATGATCGGCTCTATCCATAGGAAAACCGTTTTCTGCAGGGTTCGAACACAAGACCTTCCATTTTGGACTGTTTCGAGAAGTTATCGTCCATGTTTAACCATACCCCACCCTTCCTTTGGGATTCTACAATCCCCGCAGTCTACCATACTCGACGTCTGTAGTCCCAGTAGGTCTCAACGCGCCTTCCGACCTCCAATTAGTCTCGTAGTGGGAATCCTGTTGGCTGTTCCTTAGATGGTACCAGTACTCCTTATTTTAATGTCGCACGGAAAATGCAGCTGATGCTGCTGCTATCTACTATCCGCTATCTGCTCTGCTTGTACGTTTTTGCGACTGCGGGAAGTTTCTCTACACTGTTGGTTGCTGTTGCACGCCTTAGCAAGATCATGTTTCTCGCTGATTTTCAAGCTATTACTCGCAACATGGTGCTCGATGCACACAGCAGGCGGCTATGCAGAATTCTTACACGTTGCTTGCACACTCCGCTTGTAAGTTGCTTCAGGTCACCTCTCGCTTCTGCTTCTGCTCAACACAGCACGGTGATCGGCCAACCACAATCCGCCATCACAGCTGGTTGAGTGGGGCCCGCCTTTTGCTTCTTCGCAGCGGCTGCATCCCAAGATGCTACTGCTTTTTTCGTCCATACAACAATTACGACAGCACCTAATGGCCGCCTTAAGGCCGCGCATTGTAGTGCTGAAGTTGCAGCCATCCTTGTTGCTGCCACTCCACCTTCCTTGTTGTCATAGGCACTTTTGTTGCTCATGTACGCTGTTGCCTCTGTGGCGCACGCGGCGCTTCCTAACTGCACCTAAGACTCGTTTGCTGCTTTGCTGCCCAAAAGGCCCCCTTGTGCTTTGATACCATGAAATAATCCCATAAGGCATGCAGGCCCATGCTCGAGAATAGTGCCAATATTTGGCGAGGTTTGGAACACATAACTCAACAACAGAGAAAGTACAATAAGCCCGCAATGGAATTATGTACTGGAGACTATCAGATAGCCCGCCACATGCCGTCATCCCCGTTGCATCCAAATGGACTTACGGGGAGTGCACACACCGGACAAAGTAAGAATACGCATGAAAGGTCTTTCGAGGCACCACAACATGTCACAGAGTGCCAGAGTCTCGACCGTGAAGAATATAGAAAGTATTTTTAAACGTGTCCAATGCTATGGTAATGTGCTGGCAACACCAACAAACCAACGAACCACAACTCAAGTCTCCCGAGCCACCAGAACATGTCACCGGGTGCCCTGGTCTTGACCTTTGTGATCAGAGAAAGAATTTCTCACATCATTAGCAGCTCAAGCACACAGCATGGGTTCTTCCGAGGAGGCGGCACAAACCACCAAGTGCCAATTTCTCGACCACCAGGAGCATTCTATCTCGCATGACTGGGTGAACGTGGTTCGTATGACGCGTCAGGTGTGGCGATTTGGACGGGATGCTTGGCCTAATGGGCCAAAACTGTGGCGGTTGAGAGTCTCCGAACCTCAACCCATTCCGTCCAACCGCCCACAAGCCTAGGACCCGTTCAAGCCATGTAGAGAGGTTGACACGCGCTACATTACCGTATTACCGCAATTATTCGGAAGGAAATTAATTATGAGCATTTCCAAGCCCGGACGTTTACTCCCTCTGGGTACTTCTGTAACGGGTGTTAATCAGCTCAAAACTGGCGTCGAATCAATCCGGGGAAAAATCCCTCGAAAAGGTCACTTAGACTCTCGCCGGCGGCGGAGAGAGCGACAGTCATAGACCGTCGCTTGATCGGGGGAGGGCGTTGCCCTTCGAGAGTGAGGGCAACGCCCCCAAAGCGCGGACGTCGCGTGGACGTCGATAACGTCCATGCGTGGGCGACCGTCGATTCGCTCGCTCGAGTTTGAGCGAGCGATTTCAGTTGCCCGAATCCACCCTCTACTCTGGATTTCCATCAACGAGGACATGACACGGCCAAGTCACTTCGAATTTTGGTGGCTGTGAACTGCTTGTGGGAACTTCCATAACGGTACAAAACTCGGTCCCGGATGTTCGAAAAATGAAAACAAAAAACACCTTCGCAAAAACACTTCCGAATATTTGCGGTAATACGGTATGTGTGGCACACACGAGCGATAGTAATTGCTGCAGCATCATGGGGTCAACCACGAAGTGCTCGCCCCAGTTGAATAAGACTACCGAAAGCCCATGCAACAACAAGGAGGATGCCTGGCCCGATGAACGTCTCCACCGGCCCCACTTTCGCTAGTTCATTGCAAATCTTGGAGGACGAGGACGAGGGGCACCCTTCTCCCGCTGATGGGCAAATTGCAACAGAACAAGTAGATATTCCGTCTATCGGTGCCATTCTGGGATTGAACCTCGACCAATTGCTCTTTTCTGCAGCTCGGATCTCGATAGAATGTCCATCTATGACAAGTAGGGTAGCCTTCATATTTTGAGGAGGGGGGTTGCGAGCATTAACATCAATTAGAGCTGAAGCGACTTTCTTTACATTTCAAGAAAGGGATGCATTTGTTTTTTCCTTTGGGGAACCTGTCACGCAAAGGCTAGAAAACTACTGTGAGAGGCAAACTCACAACCACGTTTTGACCCGCAACCAAGTCGCAAATCTTCTCATCAACGTTTAACCCCAAGATTGCAACTGAAGGCCCTAGCCTTCACAAATCTTCTGCACATGCATGACATGGCTTAGCTTTTGTGTTGCCCTTATGCGCAAACTCCGAAAGAGAGCGAACTTGTACCATGCCTGACAAGGCATGCACCGCATGCCACGTTGTGGTCCTCTGCTGGTGCGCAATACGACGTCCTCCACCAACAAGCATGAGGTGCGGCCGAACATGGTCTGTACCCGAGAGAGAATCAAGACGCCCATTGCACCCCATTCTCCACCATTTTGGTGTACGCTGCAACGAAATCGTCAAAGAAGAGTTGTTGGTCCGATGCGTACGTCTCAATCCACCTGCGCATGTGTTTGGAAAAAGAGTTAGGCCGCTTCCACCAATTACCAACAGCAAACCAATAAGCACACAATCCATCGCAGCCGGAGCAAGACCAACCATAGCCTCTACAATAAATTGCAGAACATCCCAAAGCATTTACAGAATAAAATAGAAAGAAGAAAAGGCACACAGGCTTCACCTCACAGCATCGTCGCTCTTCACAAGCGCTCTGTCGGACGGCAGACCAATCATGCTGCCCATCGCAGGGCTCATCGCCATGCCACTGCTGTGGCCACCTGCTGCGCCAGCAACCGGGCTGCGTGCGCCAGCGGACGAGCCAGCAGCCTCCCACGGCCGCTGCAGCAGCACGGTGAAGTAGGAGTTGTCGAACACAGTAGGGTCGCCGAAGCCTTTCCCACCGAGCGTGTGACCTCAGAGTAGAACCACCGTCTCTCTGAAACTGAAAGCAACATCAGTAAAACCACCGTCTCTCTTACGCTGAAGAAAAACAATCGCAGCAACATCACAAGAACCACCGTCTCTCTCACGCTGAAGAAAAAACAATCGCAGCAACATCACAAGAACCACCGTCTCTCTCACGCTGAAGAAAAACAATCGCAGAAACATCACAAGAACCACCGTCTCTCTCACGCTGAAGAAAAACAATCGCAGCAACATCACAAGAACCACCGTCTCTCTCACGCTGAAGAAAAACAATCGCAGCAACATCACAAGAACCACCGTCTCTCTCACGCTGAAGAAAAACAATCGCAGCAACATCACAAGAACCACCGTCTCTCTCACGCTGAAGAAAAACAATCGCAGCAACATCACAAGAACCACCGTCTCTCTCACGCTGAAGAAAAGCAATCGCAGCAACATCACAAGGGAAAATGTTGAGAAACAACAAGGCAGGAAAGATGCTGGAAGAAAAAGAAGCAGAAGGACAAGAATAAGATGAACAAGAAGCAGAAATAATCACAAGCAGGAGAAGACGAAGACGAAGAGCAAGAAGAAGAAGAAGAAGAAGAAGAAGAAGAAGAAGAAGAAGAAGAAGAAGAGGAAGTTGATGATGATGATGATGATGATGATGATGATGATGATGATGATATGGACAACGATGACGACGTCGACGACGATGATGATGACGATTGCGGTTACGGGTGCACACCGATGCTGAACCGCGATCTTAGGCTAGAATCGGAATCGCGGTTCCTTCATTAAGAATCGCGATTCCTTAAGAATCGCAATTCCTGGAGGAGTCGCGATACCGGGTTCGATTCCTCTGTTTTCTTGATACATTGGCAGGAAAAGAACAGTAATGTCCCGCAATGCTATCCGCTGACGAGGCAGCGGGAGCGAATCTCTTGTGCTGGAATATTTTCGTGGTCATTGGGTTGAGCTCCGCTGCAAGCTTACAAACTCACCTCTGTCAGCGACGCCAGCTGTCAAACCATCGGTTCGATTGGTCTGACTGCGAGCTTCCGCCACGGCACGTGCACGTCGCCATACGTGCACGTCGCCATACGTGCACGTCGCCATACGTGCACGTCGCCATACGTGCACGTTGCCATACATGCACGTTGCATGGACCAACCTGACTCGCCTATCACCTGTCGAGCACAATCTACGGACGAATCAGGTGGGGGTAAGGTTTGGGTGCTGACCAGGACAAGGTGTCCTGCTCCGCATCCTGATTGTATGGACCTGCGGAAGCGAGCTCCAGCTCTGGAACTGCGATTTGGCTCTCGCGTTCGAGCCGGACCTAGACATTTTACGGATTAACAGCCTGTACCCCCCTCTCCCCAGCATGTTGTAACGGTACCCGAAGTACCCCCGATTCCGGTCCGATTCCTGGATCAAAGAATTGGAATCGTGGGTACCTTAAGGACTCGTGGAACCGCGGTACTTAAATCGCGATTCCAAGAACCTGTGTGCACCCTTAATGGCGGTAGCAATGACGAAGACATGACGACGACAACGACGACGACGACGACGACAACGACGACGACGACGACGACGATGACGACGACGACGACGACGACGACGACGACGGCGGCGGCGGTGGAGGCGACGACGACGACGACGACGACGACGACGGCGACGACGACAACGACGACAACGACGACGACGACGACGACGACGACGACGACGACGACGACGACGACGACAACGACGACGACGACGACGACGACGACGACGACGATGACGATGATGGTGACGGTGACGGTGACGGTGACGGTGACGGTGACGGTGACGGTGACGGTGACCAAGGCTGTTAGACCGGCTCGGATTCGGATTATCCGAATCCGATCTGAAACTATCCGAATCCGATCTGAATCCGATCTGAAAGATCGGATTCAGATCCGATACGATCCGATCCGATCTGAACATTACATAAACCGAAACCGATCCGATCCGAAGTTTGAACTTCGGATCAGATCGGTTTTGCGGTTCATTAGATCGGATTACATTGGTTTTTCGCTGTTTAGATCGGATTCACTTCGGATTTGTGCGGTTTACATAGATTTTCACTTTTTTACTTCGGATAGCAGTGGTTTAGATCGGATTCAGATTGGATTTCTGCAGATTTGACCAAGTATGTCGATTTTTGCTCACTAATTTCCACTAAGTCTGATTCAGGGAGAGAGGGGAACATGAGGGAGGGGGGAGGAGGTAACCATCCATGGGAATGGGGGCACGAGAACTGCACACATTTGCAGGGAATCTTTGTATTGCATAGTGTGGACGTCAAGCGCATGACAAGACTAGAGAGTCGCACCCATTTGCAAAGAAATCAATGAAAGCAACCTAGGTGTGCTTGCAGCAGCAGCTGCAGTTTGCAGCAGCAATTGGCAGCAGCAGCAGCATCAGCAATTTGCAGCAGCAGCAGCAGCAGCAGCATCAGTTTGCAGCAGCAGCAGCAGCAGCATCAGTTTGCAGCAGCAATTGGCAGCAGCAGCAGCAGCAGCAGCAGCAGCAGCAGCAGCAGCAGAAGCAGCAGTTTGCAGCAGCAATTGGTAGCAGCAGCAGCAGCAGATCGGTTTCAGATTGGTTTCAGATTGGTTTCAGATTGGTTTCAGATCGGTTTCAGATTGGTTTCAGATCGGTTTCAGATCGGTTTCAGATCGGTTTCAGATCGGTTTCAGATCGGTTTCAGATCGT
>SZWC01016305.1:18397-33627 GCA_023375785.1 Penium margaritaceum
GAGCCAACCAACGTACCTTGGTGTATCGTTTGAGCCAACCAACGTACCTTGGTGTATCGTTTGAGCCAACCAACGTACCTTGGTGTATCGTTTGAGCCAACCAACGTACCTTGGTGTATCGTTTGAGCCAACCAACGTACCTTGGTGTATCTTTTGAGCCAACCAACGTACCTTGGTTTATCGTTTGAGCCAACCAACGTACCTTGGTGTATCGTTTGAGCCAACCAACGTACCTTGGTGTATCGTTTGAGCCAACCAACATACCTTGGTGTATCGCTTGAGCCAACCAACGTACCTTGGTATATCGTTTGAGCCAACCAACGTACCTTGGTGAATCGTTTGAGCCAACCAAACGTACCTTGGTGTATCGTTTGAGGCCGTTACTCTCTGCTCTGTCGAGCTCAAACAAGATGGACCCATTCGCACCGCCTGCGGGTGAGAAGCACCAAAGCAAGACAACACAGATCCATTGCTCATGATCTTGTTTCGAAAACGGTTGCAACGCAGGGGTCACCTCCATTGCAGGGACAGCGGCAGCCGCAGCAGCCCTTGCAGCAGCGCATGCAGCAGTAGACACCTCAGGTAGGCTGGGTCCCCCCCCCGGGCCCCGCAGCAGCCCCAGCGTCAGCGGCAGCAGCAGTGGCAGCATCAGTCGGAGCAGCCGCGGCAGTGGCAGCAGCAGCAGCAGCCGCATCAGCAGCTACAGCAGCGGCAGGGGGAGCTGCCTCTCTCTCTGACTGTCCAGCCCCGGGGAGCAGCCCCTGCGGAGACCCCCCCAGGCTGGACAGGGCGCTTTCATCCGCTTTTGAGGCTCGGTGGACCTCCTGGGTGGGATGAGCAGTTCCCGGGGGGGGGAGAGGGGGCAGGCGGCCCGCCCAGGGCCGCTTGCCTACCCTTGATTGGGCCGACGGTACCACAGCTGCCGGCTTTGCCTTGGCACGGGGAGCAGCAGCAGGAGCAGCAGCCGGAACAACAGCAGAGTCAGCAGCGGGGGCGACAGCAGGAGCAGCAGCAGGAGGAACAGCGGGTGTGGCCGCAGGGGCACTCGCAGGAGCAGCAGCAGGGACAGAATCAGGGGCAGCAGCAGGGACAGCGACAGCTCCCGGAGCTCCCGCCGGTGACACCGGTGGCAGCGTTGGTGGGCACATCGACGATAGGCGTAGGTAGCTCCCCCTCGTGTTTCGATTCAGTAGAACTGAATCGAAACACTATTTTGTTACTTAGCATAGTGAGATGACATCAGATCCTTATAGCCTGTGATCTAAGCTTTCCAACGCATCCAAGCACGCCCAAAACGGAACAGTAGAGCCCCTGCTACGGCCGTCGAAGTAACCCTTGGTGGAGCCGCCCACCTGGTCTTGCACTCTAGGCAACGGGAGGCGCTTCGACGATGACCCGTCGAAGCGCCTTTCCTCGCCCAGAAGTCAAGGAGAAGTTCATCCTGGTCAAGGAGGTCCTTATGGTCACCTCATTCATGCCCCGGGTGCATTTGGAGGCCATTAGGAATGAACTCGGANCACGCCCAAAACGGAGCAGTAGAGCCCCTGCTACGGCCGTCAAAGTAACCCTTGGTGGAGCCACCCACCTGGTCTTGCACTCTAGGCAACGGGAGGCGCTTCGACGATGACCCGTCGAAGCGCCTTTCCTCGCCCAGAAGTCAAGGAGAAGTTCATCCTGGTCAAGGAGGTCCTTATGGTCACCTCATTCATGCCCCGGGTGCGTTTGGAGGCCATTAGGAATGAACTCGGATCCCTGGCGGTGGAATATCCCGCCACCCATGGCGGGTACCAGATTCCACCCACCCAACACCCGTTTTTCGGGCTAGGCTAACTTTCTGAATACTCACTTAAATCGAGCGGTTCAAAGCTCGATCCTGCATGGAAAAATCCAAGGAATCCAAATCTAAAGTCAGATCAGGTGTTCGACTACTCCTCAGTGGTCGAACCAGGAAGTACACTCAACGGCACTCATGGCAAGGGGCACACCATGTCAACAATCTCCCCCTTGCGCTGCAGCCTTGATGCACTGTCCTTGGAACCTGTAGCATTTTAAACTTCACAGCGCAGACCGAGCTCCATGCAGCTCGCGTCGTGCCTGTCCTTGGGCTGTGCCTTGGTCATGGCATCGGCGAGCATGCGCTTAGTACCACAATGCACAATAGCCGCATCTCCCTTTGCCACCAAGTCCCGCGCGTAGTGATGACGGATCTCGATGTGCTTGGTCCTCCTGTGCAGCATTGGGTTCTGGATGAGGCTGATGGCACTCATGTTGTCAACATTGAGTACCGTCGGCTTCCTTTGTGGCACGCCGATCTCCTTTAGCAGCCGCCTCAGCGACACCGCCTCCTTTGCGGCTTCCGCGAGCGCGATGTACTCCGCTTCGGTGCTGGACAGCGCCACGCAGTCCTGCTTCCTGCTTGCCCATGAAACCGCTGCACCACCAAGCACAAACACGTACCCGGACGTTGATTTTCTGTCATCCACATCACCAGCCCAGTCGGCATCCGAGTAGCCGACCAACTCGAGGGAGTCGTCACGCGCTCCCCCTCCAAATACGAGCCGTGACTGTTTTGTCGCCTTGAGATAACGGAGGATCCGCTTCACCGCTTGCCAATGCAGCAGCCCGGGGTCAGCAACGTAGCGGCTCACTTGACCCTCCGCGAAGGCCAGGTCGGGCCACGTCGCCACCATGGCGTACATGATGCTCCCCACTGCGGACTGGTATGGCACACCTGCCATCTCCTCCTTCTCCTCGTTCGTGCTCGGGCCCATGCTCGAGCTTAGCTCACACGTGGTGGTCATGGGTGTGCCGATGGGGTTACACTCCTCCATGTTGTAGCGGCGGAGCACCTCTTGCACGTACTTTGCCTGCCCCATCTCGAGCGTGCGTGCCTTGCGGTCCCTCTTGATGGCGACGCCGAGGTAGTACTCGAGCTCGCCCATGTCGGTCATTTTGAACCGACCGCCCAGCTGCCGCTTCACGTTCACCAACTCCTCCATGTCCGACGACACGAGGATGAGGTCATCCACGTATAGTGCCACGATCTGGTGCAACCCCGGCTGCTTCCGCACGTACACGCTGTGATCTGCCTCGCAGCGCTTGAAGCCAAGCTCGGCCATGAAGCCGTCCATTTTCAGGTACCACATGAGTGGCGCTTGCTTCAGTCCGTAGAGCGCCTTGCGAAGCCGACACACCTTCCCCGGCGGCGCGTCTACCCCCTCCGGCACCTCCATGTAGACCTCCTTGTCCAGGTCGCCGTTGAGGAACGCAGTTTTCACGTCCATTTGGTGGACTTCGTAGTCGCGCACCGTCGCCACCGAGAAGATGGAGCGAATGGAGACGAACTTCGCCACCGGCGCAAAAGTTGCATCGTAGTGTTCACCCTTTCGCTGGGCGTACCCCTTCGCGACCAGCCGCGCCTTGTACCGCTCCACCTTCCCCTCCTTGGTGAGCTTCTTCTTGAAGATCCACTTGGAGCCGATGATTTTGGTGCCCTCCGGCCTGTCAATCAGCTGCCAAGTGCCGTTCTCTTCATGGGAGGCGAGCTCAGATTTTATAGCTCCCTCCCACTCAGCCCCATCCTTCCGCTGCAACGCCTCCTTGACGGTCTTGGGCTCCTCTTGTACAAAGAACGCTCGAGCGAGCCCAGTCCAGATGCCCTCTGCGGCATCGTACCTCTTTGCCGTCCTCCTTGCGCGTCCGCTTCTCCGGGGCTGCTGCTGTTGAGGCTGCTGCTGCTGCTGCCGTTGCTGCTGCTGCTGCTGCCCCCTCACGGTGCCACTCGCACCGCTGGCCTGCTCCCCCTCTCTTGGGGACCGTGGAGATGCGGGCTCACTCCCCGCCTCCTCGTTCAGCTCCACTGCTGCCGGCGCTTCAGACTCGTTGTCCGACACGGCTGAATGCAAATCATCCACTCCCACATCGCCCGGATGGTTCTCGCCAGCTGGAGCCGATGGGACGTCACCCTCTTTTGCGTCCTCCGGCGTCTCCCCCTCAAGAAGTGGCAGCCACTCCCCACGCTTGGAGAGACTCTCGTCCTTGTCCGTCCAACGGCTGGCCTCGTCGAACGTGACGTCGTGACTCTTCACGATCTGCTGCCTCCGCGGGTCGAAGAGCCGGTACGCCTTGCTCCCGCTCTCGTACCCGATGAAGATGCACCGGCGAGTCCGCAGGTCCAGCTTGCCCCGCCCCTCCCGTGCCTGCACAACAGCATGTGCAACACAACCAAACGTGCGGAGGTGTGCCACGGTTGGCTTCCTCCCGCTCCACACTTCTTGTGGCGTCTTCCACACCTTGGACTCCGCGTCTTTTAGCGGCTTGGTCGGTGTCAGGTTCATGATGTACGCCGCTGTCCGCGCCGCCTCGCCCCAGTACCGCTGCGCGAGGCCGGCATCGCTCAACATGGACCGGACCATGTTGAGGATGGTGCGGTTCGCCCTCTCGGCGATGCCATTCTGCTGCGGAGAGTGTGGCGTTGTTTTCTGCCACGCGATCCCCTTGCTCTTCATCCATGCCGAGCAGCCCTCATACTCGCCACCATTGTCACTTCGGAACGCCTTCACCTTCAACTCCGTTTGGCGCTCCACACCCGCCACGAATTCCTGCATACACGACAAGACATCGCTCTTCCTCTTGATGATGTAGAGGTAGAGCTTGCGGCTGTGATCTTCAATGAAGGTCACGAAGTAGCGAGCGCCCCCAATGGAGCTCTCGAATGGTCCACACACGTCAGTGTGGACCACCTCCAACTTCGCCCATGCACACATCCCTTTCCCATCGAACAGCTGCCGTGTTGTCTTGCCGACCACGCACGGCTCGCACACGGCATTCTTGGCTGCGTCGAGACTCTTGACTTCAAGACCCCGCACCACTTCCTTCTTTGCCATGTCCCTCACAGTTGAGGGAGCGATGTGGCATAGGCGACGATGCCATAGGTCCAGGTCCCCTTCATCCTTCGTCGCGAGGTTGGCGGCATCGGTCCTCACCGCATCGGCAAGAACCTTGGTACGGAGAAGGTACAAGTCCTCCTCCCTCTTGCCACGTGCAATTACCTCGCCGTCCCCCTCCTTCCGGATGATAGCCTCCTTCTTGTTGAAGAGCACATCGAGCCCCTTGTCGGTAAGGCGGCTCACTGACAGCAGGTTTTCCCCAAAGTTGGGCATGTGGAGTACGTCGTAGATGGTGCACGGAATGACTTTCCCGTTCACCACCGACTCGATGCGAACATTGCCTTCGCCCGCGGCCAATTCTGTTTTGCCATTGGCCACTGTCATGCGCCGCTCGGTAGCGCCGTAGGTGACGAATGCCGCACGGTTGCATTGTGTGTGGCGGCCTGATCCGGAGTCGATCACAGTGACTTCCGGATCTGTCAAGTCGGTAGACTCCCTGGCCATCATGGCTTGGGTGTCCTTCTTCCCGCCCTTCCTAGGCTGGTCCGACTTCTTGTTGGGGCAATCACGTGCGTAGTGGCCCTGTTGGCCACAATTGTAGCACTCCCCCTTGTTGTCACCTCTCTTGGTGCCCTGGTTGGTACCCTTCCCCTTCTTGCCGCCCCCTCCACCTTGAGGGCGGACGGCATATGCAGAAGTTGATGTCACCCCACTCTCTCTCCCACCACGCCGCATCCATTCGTTGCGGACGTACTCAGCCACCTTCGGGTACTTCAGCTCATCGGCGGACCAGCCGCCTACGACGGTGATCATGGGACTCCAACTGTCCGGCAAGGCTAGGAGGAGGATCATGGCTTGCAGCTGAGGGTCGACCTTCCATCCGGTGGCTACGCACTCGGCAGTGAGGGACTCAATCTGCTGCAGGATCTCCATGATGTCGTTGCCTTCGTTGGCTCGGAGGGTGACGAGCCTCTTGAAGACGAAGAGCTGGTTAGCAAGATTGGTGGACTGGTAGATGGTGCAGAGTTTCTTCCAGGCCTCCGCGGCCTCCGTGCATCCTTGAATGAGGGAGCGCTGCGTCGGAGCAAGCGCATACACCAACAAAGCAAGCGCCTTTTTGTTGCGCTTCTTGTACGCTTCCACTTCCTCCGGCGTCGCGGTATCCGGAGGGGCAGTTTCTTCACCCTTGACCAGCTCAAGCAGGCCCTTGTCATCGAGGAAGACCTCAAACTCCCACCTCCACAGGTGGAAGCCAAGCCCGTCAAACTTGGAGACGCCGATGCTCTCTTGCTCGGTCGGTGCCATGGCGCGCGGCGGTAGCGTGAACGTTGTAGAGCTATGGTCCTTCTAGGCACGTGGGCCCATAACCCTTTGTTGGCTCTAGTGGGTGTGGAGGCACTCTCAAGGATGCCTAGCTCTCACTGGTTCACGCTACCAAGGTTTGTGGCAGCCAAGGGTCACCAATGGTGAAGAGTGTGGAGCACAAGGATCACGGATGTGAGTGGGCAGAACACGTCGCATTCAGTAGAACTGAATCGAAACACGATTTTGTTACTTAGCATAGTGAGATGACATCAGATTCTTATAGCCTGTGATCTAAGCTTTCCAACGCATCCAAGCACGCCCAAAACGGAGCAGTAGAGCCCCTGCTACGGCCGTCAAAGTAACCCTTGGTGGAGCCGCCCACCTGGTCTTGCACTCTAGGCAACGGGAGGCGCTTCGACGATGACCTGTCGAAGCGCCTTTCCTCACCCAGAAGTCCAGGAGAAGTTCATCCTGGTCAAGGAGGTCCTTATGGTCACCTCATTCATGCCCCGGGTGCATTTGGAGGCCATTAGGAATGAACTCGGATCCCTGGCGGTGGAATATCCCGCCACCCATGGCGGGTACCAGATTCCACCCACCCAACACCCGTTTTTAGGACTAGGCTAACTTTCTGAATACTCACTCAAATTGAGCGATTCAAAGCTCGATCCTGCATGGAAAAATCCAAGGCATCCAAATCTAAAGTCAGATCAGGTGTTCGACCACTCCTCAGTGGTCGAACCAGGAAGTACACTCAACGGCACTCATGGCAAGGGGCACACCATGTCAACAATAACTAGTGTTCCCAACCCATGGTTTCCCCCACTGACCATTTCTGACTCGTGTTACGAGTTCTCAACGTTGACCACACACTGTGAAATCCGTTTGGTCGTGGTTTGTGACATATGCCTACTTTGGTTTGACACTGTACATGGTTACCACGCCGTGTCATTGCGTATCGAAGGTCTTTGTGCTTTATTGTTGACAGCTAGTGTTCCCAAACCATTGTTAGCCCCCTCAGACTGTCTGTGACTCGTGTTGTGAGTTGTAAATGTTGACCACATGAAGTGAAATTCTTTGTTCATGGTCAGTCACATATGCATACTTTGGTTGGTCAATGTGCATTGTAGCCACACTGCGCCACTACAAATTGAAGGTGTTTGTACTTGCTAGTCGATAACTAGTCTTCACAACCCATTATCTTCCACCCTGACCATTTGTGACTCGTGTTATGAGTTGTCAAAGTTTACCACACTTAGTGAAATTATTTTGTCATGGTCAGTGACATCTGCCTACTTTGGTTGGTCATCGTGCATGGTATCCACATCGTGCCACAACGTGTTGAAGGTCCTTGTGCATGCTATTTGATACTTGGTGTTCCCAAACCATTGTTTCCCCCTCTGACCATTTGTGACTCGTATTATGAGTTGTCAACGTTGACCACACACAGTGGATTTCTTTGGTCAAAGGCAGTACATATGCCTACTTTGGTCGGTCATTGTGCATGGTATCCACACCGTACTACTACTGACTGAAGGTCGTTGTACTTGCTAGTTGGTATCTAGTATTCCCAAACCATTGTTTCCCCCTCTGACAATGCGTGACCCATATTATGGGTTGTCAACGTTGACCACAAGTAGTAAAATTATTTGGTCATGGGAAGTGGCACATGCCTAATCTGGTTGGTCATTGTGCATGGTAGCCACACCGTTCCACTACTTGTTGAAAGTCTTTGTACTTCCTAGTCAATAAATAGCAAAAGGTTTCTCCCTTTGACACCAGGTCGGTTTTTGTTGATTTGTTACGCGTAGGTGCCTTCACTGGAATACTCCCTCCCACCCCCCTAGAGGGATGTTCCGTGGACGACCTGGAGGACAGATTTGCGACCGCATTATGACATCCCCCTACCCCCCACGGCTTAGGCTCGAAGGTAGAGTTGAGGTATCACAACACGGCCGCCCCCCCCCCCCAGGTCGCGAGCCAATTCTACATTGCACGTACGAGGATTCCAACCCAGGACCTACCGCTCCAGAATCTAACTCTACAAGCACTAAGCCAACTCACATGGTGTTCATATGATGTCCAAATGACATTATAAGGGTTCATATGGGTAAAGGGCATGAAATAAGGGGGTGTAAGATTAGAGGGTAGTTTTCAAAAGTATGAATGATAACAAAGTTAGTTTAATAAAAAAGAATTGACGCAGACGGAATTTCAAATTTTGCAACTTCGAGCTTGAATAACCTCTCAACCATTGCTCCGATTGACCAGCCGTAAGAAGAAAAGTTGACTACACACAGTGAAACTCTTTTTATGATATTCAGTGACACAAGCATACTTTGGTTGGTCATTGTGCATAGTAGCCACATCGTGCCACCACTTATCGAAGGTCTTTGTACTTGCTGGTCGATACCGAGTATTCCCAAACCATTGTTTCTCCCTCTGCCCATTTTTGACTTGTATTATGAGTCATGAGCAGTGATGTATGCCTACTTGGTTAGGTCATTGTGCACGGTAGCCACACCGTGCCAATACATACGAAACATATTTGTACTTGCTAGAAGATAGATAGTGTTTTGAAACCATGTTTCACCCCTCTGGCCATTTGTGACTCATGTTATGGGTTGTGAACGTTGACCACCAATATTGAAATTCTTTGTTCATAGTTAGTGACATATGCCTAGTTTGGTTTGTCACTGTACGTGGTTACCACGCCATGTCACTACGTATTGAAGGTCTTTGTGCTTTCTAGTTGATAGCTAGTATTCCCAAACCATTGTTATCCCCCTCTGACTATCAGTGACTCGTGTTGTGAGTTGTCAACGCTGACCACTTGAAGTGAAATTCGTTGGTCATGGTCAGTGACATATGCATACTTTGGTTGGTCACTGTGCATGGTAGCCACGCTGTGCCACTACATATTGAAGGTATTTGTACTTGCTAGTCGACAACTAGTATTCACAAACCATTATCTTCCACCCTGATTATTTGTGACTCGTGTTATGAGTTGTCAAAGTTTACCACACTTAGTGACATTATTTGGTCATGGTCAGTGACATATGCCGACTTTGGTTCGTCATCGTGCATGGTATCCACACCGTGCCACAACTTATTGAAGGTCCTTGTGCTTGCTAGTTGATACCTGGTGTTCCCAAACCATTGTCTCCCCCTCTGACCATTTGTGACTCGTATTATGAGTTGTCAATGCTGACCACACACAATGGATTTCTTTGGTCAAAGGTAGTATATATGCCTACTTTGGTCGGTCATTGTGCATGGTAGCCACACCATGCTTATACTGATTGAAGGTCGCTGTACTTGCTAGTTGAGAACTGATATTCACAGACCATAGTTTCCCCCTCTGACCGTTTGTGAATTGTGTTATGATTGGTGAATGTTGACCACCCATATTGAAATTCTTTCATCATGGTCGGTGACATATGCCTAGTTTGGTTGTTTGGTGTGCATAGTAGCCACACCGTGCCACTACGTATCGAAGTTCTTTGTCCTTTCTAGTTGATGCATAGGGTTCCCAAACCATTGTCTCTCCCTCTCACCATTTGTGACTCGTGTTATGAGTTGTCAATGTTGACCATACATAGTGGACTTCTTCGGTCATAGTCAGTGACGTGTGCATCCTTTGGTTGGTCACTGTGCACGCTAGCCACACCGTGCCACTACTTGTTGAAAACATTTCTACTTCCTAGTTTATAACTAGTGTTCCCAACCCATAGTTTCCCCCACTAACCATTTGTGACTCTTGTCATGAGATTTCAACGTTGACCACACATTGTGAAATCCGTTTGGTCATGGTTAGTGGCATATGCCTACTTTGGTTTGTCCCTGTACATGGTTACCACGCCGTGTCACTACGTATCGAAGGTCTTTGTGCATTCTAGTTGATAGCTAGTGTTCCCAGACCACTGTTAGCCCCTCTGAATATGTGTGAATCGTGTTGTGAGGTGTCAACATTGACCACATGATGTGAAATTCTTTGGCCATGGTCAGTGACATTTGCATACTTTGGTTGGTCACTGTTCATTGTAGCCACATTGTGCCACTACATATTGAAGGTATTTGTACTTGCTAGTCGATAACTAGTATTCACAAACCATTATCTTCCACTCTGACCATTCGTGACTCGTGTTATGAGCTGTCAAAGTTTACCACACATGGTGACATTCTTTGGTCATGGTCAGTGACATATGCATACCTTGATTGGTCATCGTGCATGGTATCCACACCGTGCCACAACGTATTGAAGGTCATTGTGCTTGCTAGTTGATACCTGGTGTTCCCAAACAATTGTTTCCCCCTCTGACTATTTGTGACTTGTATTATGAGTTGTGAACGTTGACCACCCATATTGAAATTCTTTGGTCATGGTCAGTGACATATGCATACCTTGATTGGTCATCGTGCATGGTATCCACACCGTGCCACAACGTATTGAAGGTCATTGTGCTTGCTAGTTGATACCTGGTGTTCCCAAACAATTGTTTCCCCCTCTGACTATTTGTGACTTGTATTATGAGTTGTCAACGTTGACCATACACAGCGGATTTCTTTGGTCAAAGGCAGTACATATGCCTACTTTGGTTGGTCATTGTGCATGGTAGCCACACCGTGCTACTACTGATTGAAGGGCGTTGTACTTGCTAGTTGAAAAATGATATTCCCGGACCATTGTTTCCCCCTCTGACTGTTTGTGACTCCTGTTATGGTTGGTGAACGTTGACCACCCATATTGAAATTCTTTGGTCATGGTCAGTGACATATGCCTAGTTTGGTTGTTTAGTGTGCATAGTAGCCATACCGTGCCACTACGTATTGAAGTTATTTGTCCTTTCTAGTCCATGCATAGGGTTCCCAAACCATTGTCTCTCCCTCTCACCATTTGTGACTCGTGTTATGAGTTGTCAATGTTGACCATGCATACTGGATTTCTTCGGTCATAGTTAGTGACGTATTCATCCTTTGGTTGGTCACTGTGCACGCTAGCCAAACCGTGCCACTACTTGTTGAAGTTTCTCGTACTTGCTAGTTGACAACTAGTGTTCCCAACCCATTGTTTCCCCCCCCCTCTGACCATTTGTGACTCGTGTTATGAATTTTCAATATTGACCACACACTGTGAAATTCGTTTGGTCATGGTTAGTGACATATGCCTACTTTGGTTGGTCATCGTGCATGGTATCCACACCGTGCCACAACTTGTTGAAGGTCCTTGTGCGTGCTAGTTGATACCTGATGTTCCCAGACCATTGTTTCCCCATCTGACCATTTGTGATTCGTATTATGAGTTGTCAACGCTGTCCACACACAGCGGATTTCTTTGGTCAAAGGCAATACATATGCCTACTTTGGTCGGTCATTGTGCATGGTAGCCACACCATGCTTATACTGATTGAAGGTCTCTGTACTTGCTAGTTGAGAACTGATATTCCCAGTCCATTGTTTCCCCCTCTGATCGTTTGTGACTCGTGTTATGGTTGGTGAATGTTGACCACCCATATTGAAATTCTTTGGTCATGGTCAGTGACATATGCCTACTTTGGTTGTTTGTTGTGCATAGTAGCCACACCGTGCCACTACGTATTGAAGTTCTTTGTCCTTTCTAGTCGATAAACAGGGTTCCCAAACCATTATCTCTCCCTCTGACCATTTGTGACTCGTGTTATGAGTTTTCAATGTTCACCACACATAGTGAACTTCTTCTGTCGCAGTCAAGGACATATGCATCCTTTGGTTGGTCACTGTGCACGCTAGCCACACCGTGCCACTATTTGTTGGAAAACTTTCTGCTTGCTAGGTGATTACTAGTGTTCCCAATCCATTGTTTCCCCCTCTGACCATTTGTGACTCGTATTATGAGTTGTCGACGTTGACCAGACACAGCGGATTTCTTTCGTCAAAGGCAGTGCAGATGCCTACTTTGGTCGGTCATTGTGCATGGTAGCCACACTGTGCTACTACATATTGAAGGTATTTGTACTTGCTAGTCGATAACTAGTATTCACAAACCATTATCTTCCACCCTGACCATTTGTGACTCGTATTATGAGTTGTCGACGTTGACCAGACACAGCGGATTTCTTTCGTCAAAGGCAGTGCAGATGCCTACTTTGGTCGGTCATTGTGCATGGTAGCCACACTGTGCTACTACATATTGAAGGTATTTGTACTTGCTAGTCGATAACTAGTATTCACAAACCATTATCTTCCACCCTGACCATTTGTGACTCGTATTATGAGTTGTCGACGTTGACCAGACACAGCGGATTTCTTTCGTCAAAGGCAGTGCAGATGCCTACTTTGGTCGGTCATTGTGCATGGTAGCCACACCGTGCTACTACTGACTGAAGGTCGTTGTACTTGCTAGTTGAGAACTGATATTCCCAAACCATTGTTTCCTCCCCTGACCGTTTGTGACTCGTGTTATGGTTGGTCAACGTTGACCATCCATATTAAAATTCTCTGGTCATGGTCAGTGACATATGCCTAGTTTGGATGTTTGGTGTGCATATTAGCCACACCGTGCCACTGCGTATTGAAGTTATTTTTCCTTTCTAGTCCATGCATAGGGTTCCCAAACCATTGTCTCTCCCTCTGACCATTCGTGACTCGTGTTATGAGTTGTCAATGTTGACCACACATAGTGGACTTCTTCGGTCATAGTCAGTGACGTATTCATCCGTTGGTTGGTCACTGTGCACGCTAGCCACACCGTGCCACTACTTGTTGAAGTTCTTTGTACTTTCTAGTTGATAACTAGTGTTCCTAACCCATTGTTTCCCCCTCTGACCATTTGTGACTCGTGTGATGAGTTTCCAACGTTGACCACAGACTGTGAAATTCATTTGGTCATGGTTAGTGACATATGCCTACTTTGGGTTGTCACTGTACATGGTTACCACGCCGTGTCACTACGTATTGAAGGTATTTGCACTTTCTAGTCAATAGCTAGTGTTGCCAAACCAATATTACCCCCCTTTGACTATCTGTGACTCGTGTTGTGAGTTTTCAACGCTGACCACATGAAGTGAAATTCGTTGGTCATGGTCCGTGACATATGCATACTTTGGTTGGTCACTGTGCATGGTAGCCACGCTATGCCACTACATATTGAAGGTATTTGTACTTGCTAGTCGATAACTAGTATTCACAAACCATTGTCTTCCACTCTGACCATTTGTGACTCGTGTTATGAGCTGTCAAAGCTTACCACACTTAGTGACATTATTTGGTCATGGTCAGTGACATATGCGTAATATGGTTGGTCATCGTGCATGGTATCCATACCGTGCCACAACTTGTTGAAGGTCCTTGTTCTTGCTAGTTGATACCTGATGTTCCCAGACCATTGTTTCCCCCTCTGACCATTTGTGATTCGTATTATGAGTTGTCAGCGCTGTCCACACACATCGGATTTCTTCGGTCAAAGGGAGTACATATGCCTACCTTGGTCGGTCATTGTGCATGGTAGCCACACCGTGCTTATACTGATTGAAGGTTGCTGTACTTGCTATTTGAGAACTGATATTCCCAGACCATTGTTTCCCCCTCTGACCGTTTGTGACTCGTGTTATGGTTGGTGAATGTTGACCACTTATATTGAAACGTTTTGGTCATGGTCAGTGACATATGCCGAGTTTGGTTGTTTGGTGTGCATAGTAGCCACACCGTGCCACTACGTATTGAAGTTCTTTGTCCTTTCTAGTCGATACATAGGGTTCTCAAACCATTGTCTCTCCCTCTGACCATTTGCGACTCGTGTTATGAGTTGTCAATGTTGACCATACATAGTGGACTTCTTCGGTCATAGTCAGTGACGTGTGAATCATTTGGTTGGTCACTGTGCACGCTAGCCACACCGTGCCACTACTTGTTGAAAATCTTTCTACTTGCTATTTTATAACTAGTGTTCCCAACCCATGGTTTCCCCCACTGACCATTTGTGACTCGTTTTATGATTTTTCAACGTTGACCACACACTGTGAAATCCGTTTGGTTATAGTTTGTGACATATGCCTACTTTGGTTTGTCACTGTACATGGTTACCACGCCGTGTCATTACGTATCGAAGGTCTTTGTGTTTTCTTGTTGACAGCTAGTGTTCCCAAATCATTGTTAGCCCCCTCTGACTATCTGTGACTCGTGTTGTGAGCTGAAAATGTTGACCACATGAAGTGAAATTCTTTGTTCATGGTCAGTGACATATGTATACTTTGGTTGGTCACTGTGCATTGTAGCCACACTGTGCCACTACATATTGAAGGTATTTGTACTTGCTAGTCGATAACTAGTATTCACAACCCATTATCTTCCACCCTGACCATTTGTGACTCGTGTTATGAGTTGTCAAAGTTTACCACACTTACTGACATTATTTGGTCATGGTCAGTGAGACATGCCTACTTTGGTTGGTCATTGTGCATGGTATCCACACCGTGCCACAACGTATTGAAGCTCCTCGTGCTTGCTTTTTAATACTTGGTCTTCCCAAACCATTGTTTCCCCCTCTGACCATTTGTGACTCGTATTATGAGTTGTCAACGTTGACCACACACAGTGGATTTCTTTGGTCAAAGGCAGTACATATGCCTACTTTGGTCGGTCATTGTGCATGGTAGCCATAGGGTGATACTACTGACAGAAGGTCGTTGTACTTGCTAGTTGGTATCTAGTATTCCCAGACCATTGTTTCCCCCTCTGACAACTCGTGACCCATATTATAGGTTGTCAACGTTGACCACACATAGTAAAATTATTTGGTCATGGTAAGTGGCACATGCCTAATCTGGTTGGTCATTGTGCATGGTAGCCACACCGTTCCACTACTTGTTGAAAGTCTTTGTTGTTGCTAGTCAATAAATAGCAAACGGTTTCTCCCTTTGACACCAGGTCGGTTTTGTTGATTTGTTACGCGTAGGTGCCTTCACTGGAATACTCCCTCCCGTCCCCCTAGAGGGATGTTCCGTGGACGACCTGGAGGACAGATTTGCGACCGCATTTTGACACCCCCCCTACCCCCCC
>SZWC01016306.1:33819-49553 GCA_023375785.1 Penium margaritaceum
CTCTACCATGCCCTGTCCTCCCACTCCTCTTCGAGACAATGTTGCCGTGCTAGATGACTGGCACTTCGGGTTTGCATCTCTGTCCACTTTGTCAGCTTCGCTCACCCTTTGCCATGTGACTGTCAGCGACCTGGCCACAGCGGCCCACATCAGTGAGAGACCTGGATCATCGACTCCGAGGCCACGCATCACATGACGACCTCGCACGAGGCCTTCACTGTTCTTGGTCCCGTCACCGATGTCACCGGGTTCGGATGAGATCTGGTCAGGTATTGCTCGTTCATTGTGTCGGTGCCATTCGTTTCCGTGGTCTATTGGGTGATGTCTTCTCAACTGCTATTTTCTCCGTCCCTCGCCTTGAGCTCAGCCTCTTGTCTGTCACTTCCCTTGATCGCATGAGCATGGGCATTCTGCAATCATGTGTTGTGGGCACTGTGTCGTTGCGTCCATCCGGTCATGGCGTTCTACATGCCACTGTTCGTGGCAGCTTGTGGCATGTATTGTGCTTGTCTGTTCCCACCTCTGTCTCTTGCTCATCGACAGATACTGGCCACGTGTTCGTCACTAACACCTTGTCTCCGAAGCACACACGTCTTTTGCACCGCCACCTCTGTTACGTCCACTCTACCATTGTTGATTGCATGCTTGGTATACAGCCTTCCACAGGTCTTGACTGAGCCTCCTTTCCTCTGTCGTGTCCCACAGCATGCATTCATTGTGCTCAAGGCAAGATGTACCATTCCACCAACCCCCTCTTTGTCTCTAGAGCGTTCACCCCGCTCGGGCTAACTCACTCTGATATCATGGGTCCCCTACCAACAGAGACAGTCAGCTTTCACGATCGGTACATCTTGGTCCTTACGGATGACTACTATCGCTTTCGTTGGGTTTTCTACCAATGGCAGAAGAGCGATGTCCCTCCCACTATTTGGGACTGACTTGTTTGCGCTGAATGCGAGTGTGGTCGTCCTCTCCGCCGCTTCCGTTCTGATGACGTGGGTGAGTTTCTGGGGAGACCACACTCTTCCTCGCTTGTTGTGGTGTCCATCATGAGACGTCGTCACCTTACATGACAGCCTAGAACGACGTCTCTGAGCGATGGAACCGCACTATGGCCGACGCCGTCCGCACCATGTGAGTCAAATCTGGTATCTCTGACGGCTTCCACTTCGAGGCCATGACCTAGATGACGTGGGTATGGAACCGGATTCCCCATGGACCCAGTCTTCGTCAGTCCACCCCATACCAGCATAGGTGTGGAGAACGCATCGACCTGCATCCGGCTCATTTTGGGGGCTGTGTAGCCATCGTGTGGTGGCTTGTCCGGCACCAGGGTGGCAAGCTCGAACCTCGCGGTCGTATGTGCACCTTCCTTGGCGTCTCACCTCAGTCAAAGGCATGGCATATTTGGGATCCCAAGTGACAATGCATCGTCGAGTCCCGCAATGCCCTCATCTTTGAGGACTTGTTTCCCCGCGACCTCGTTCGCTTTGACGGGTCGATGTTCCTCCCGTCGCGTGGGGGAGTGGTGGGTCCATCCTCCATCCAACCGCATCCGAGCGTTCCATCCTCTGCGCTTGCAGGCCCACCTTCCCCGGCTGCCCCATCTGTGTTTGACAGCCCCTTAGAGTCGGCCGCCCCATCCGTGTCCGCCAGCCCCTCCGGGCCGACTGCCCCAACCATGTCCAACAACCCCTTAGGGCCGGCTGCCCCGACCATGTCCTCTAGCCCCTCAGGGCCGGCTGCCCCGTCTGCATCCGAAAGCCCCTCAGGACCGGCTGTCCCATCCGTGTCTATCAGCCCCTGAGGGTCGGCTGCCCCGTCCGTGTCTGCCAGTCCCTCAGGGCCGGCATTCCAGTCCATGTTTGCCAGCCCCTCAGAGCGGGCAGCCTTGTCCGTGTCTGCCAACCCCACAGGGCCGGCAACAACGTCCGTGTGTGCCAGCCCCTCAAGGTCGGTTGCCCCGTCCGCGTCCGACAGCCCTTCAGGCCCAACGATCCCATCTGTGTCTGTTAGCCCCTTAGGGGCGACTGCCCGGTTCATGTCTGTCGGCCCCTCAGGACCGGTTACCTTGTCCGTATCGGTGCGCTACACATGTGGTATAGGTGTGAGCCTCAGACCCAGGCCGACAGTTGGCGCTCAGGCCACCTCCACACGTCCTCTCACCCCACGACTCCCTGTCCTTCAACGAGGATCCTCACCTCATGTCAGATCCACTCCCACGGTCGTGAGTGGGGACCCCGGCACCAAGGCACACGGCTTGGCCACACTGTGAGTCATCGCCAACCTACATCCAGGGTCAGCTCTAGCCTATGCCCTGCTCCATCTTGAAAACCGGTGTGTCGTTGCGGCCACACTCATGCGGAACCTACCAGGGGCCCGGGACGCGCACGTCCTCACTGTCCCCCCACTGAGTGACCAAAGGACCCAACCACCCTACATCAGGCTCTTGCGTCTCCCGAGGCCACTCATTGGGAAGCTACATGTGCCGACGAGCTAGCCGCCCTTCGGTAACATCACATCTATGAGCTCGTCGACCTTCCCCCGAGCCGTAAGGCCATCAACCCCAAGTGGGTTCTTCGACAAAAGTGGAAGCCAGACGGGTCTCTGGACAAGCACAAGGCCCATCTCAAGGCCAAGGGGTTCGCTCAGGTCCCTCAGATCAACTACAACAAGGTCTTCGATCCGGTCAGTTTGTTCTCCACCAACCGGGCGTTGTTCAGCCTGGTTGCCTAGCATGGGTGAGAACTACATCAGATGGATGTGAGCAACGCCTTCCTCCATGGCTTACAACAAGGCGAGGTGCTCTATATGATGTAGCCTTGAGGCTTCAACGACGGCTCTGGCAAGGTCTGGAAGCTTTGGATGGCCCTCTTTGGCTTGAAGTAGTCACCTCTGCTGGAACTAAGAGATCAATCGTACGCTTATTAGCAGCGGCCTCCTTCGCAACTCTACCAACCCCGCACTATTGATCAGCTTGCCACGTCAAACTCTCATCACAGTCTTGGTCTATGTTGATGACGTGCTCATCGCGTCACCAGATGCAGGTCCCGTCCAGCTGGTCAAGGACCTACTGCATGCTGCCTACCAGATGAAGGACCTCGGGCCATCGCGAGTCTTTCTAGGCATGGAGTTTTGAGAATGATCGCTCCGCGGGCATACTACATATCTATCAAGCCACCTACGTCCATACCTTGTCTGGGCGCTTTGCTCAGGACCTGCCCCTCGTGCCAAGAGCATCCTCACCCATGTCGCCCGACGGTCAGGTGATGCTCAAGAGTTTCGATCTAGCCATGGTGGGGGTGCCAGTAAACTTGACTGCGTATTTGTGCGTCATCGGATCACTGATGTTCGTGGTGACGACAACGCGCCCAGACATCGCGTTTGTTTTCAACCTCCTGGCTTGGTTCTCTCAAGAGTCACATCACCTCCACTTTAAGGGCGCGATCCGATTACTATGCTATGTCGTCTCGACTCCATAGTGAGGCCTCGTGTTCCGCCAACAGCCATCTGTTGTCGCGGTGGGCTACACTGGCAGTGACTGGACTGGCAGCCCGGACGGTACAAGGGGCATAAGCTAGATCTTTCTGATTGGCGGCACGGCGGTTTCCTGTCGCATTGGCAAGTAGGGGTGCATTGCACGCAACAATACTAAGCCTGAGTACGTAGCCCTTGGTTCAGGCACATGTAAGACCGTGTGGCTACGTTGTCTGTTGTTGGAGTTGCGTCGGTCTGTTGCATCCATCACATTGCATTGTGACAATGAGAGTACCATGGCTATCGCCGACAATGACGACGTGCATCACACACGCACAAATCACATCAATATTAAGTATCACTATGTGAATTCGTTGTTGCATGACGGCAGCATCAGCATTATGTGGGTTGAGACAACACGGCAGTTGGTTGACTTTTTGACCAAGCCATTGAAGCTTGACTTATTCAACGAGGCTCTGAGCTCAGTCCGCGTGCGTCCGTGAGTTGCACTCTTTGTCCTGTCCTACGTCTCTATGTTCTCGCGGGGAGTCTGTCTGTTGAATGTGACGCTACCTGCCCATGTACACTACGCCTGTGAGTCATGGGGGAGTGTTGGTTTTTCCGCATCTCCGATTATGATTCGTTGTGTCCAGCCGGCGTCTGTACATCGGCGTGCAGATGACCGACGCCGAGACTTGACGCTATTGGAGTGTTGTCCGGTGGAGTTGACGCACGCCGAGGCCCACACGTAGTTTGTTGGAGCCTCCTCCCTACGTCAACGTGCTCAGCTCCATCGGCAGGCCTTGTTGGCGGTTGAGCCCCCTGCGGTCACTGCCACCGCATAGGCTGTCTGCATGCGTGCAGAGCTGGATCTGACTGTGCTATTGCGTTTGCAGCGTCATGCTCTGCCTAGGGTCCATGTTTCATGTTGCGTGGCACTGTTGGGCACAATGGACCGTCGTAGGCACTGCCTGGGTTTGGGCAGCCATAACTCTTCGCTACTATTTTTCTAGCTGTTTTAGACAATAAGACTGTGTTCCTAGCGTCCGTATTATGGTATGGTCGAGTTTTGAGGCAAAACGGATGACGCCCGGGTTTTGGGCTGTCGGCCGTCTGGCAGGGCTCACCGAGAAAACCCTGCCTGCCAGAAAATAGGTCTAGGACAATTTTTTGATTGGCTGGTTAGCTGAGTTACAAGCTCTAGAGAGCTTGGGGGGAGGGGGGGAGCTAGAACTTGGAGGTGTCTCCCATTGCTGTTCATTCTTCACTCCTAATCAGTTACGTCCAGTTTTCAGCTGCTTTCTAACACTAACACTTGTGCACGCATTTATGAGTAACAAACCTAGAGCATCCAAACCTAGACTCCAGAGCAACGGACTGAGGGAGCAGCAGACTAAGCAACGAGCGTGGAAGCCCGCACGCTGCATTTAAAATGCTGCTGTCCCAACCTGCTTCCTAGTACTTCTAGCTACACCTGAGAAAGTGCGTAGAAGCTTCCTAGCATCACAGCCACTGACCGGGCATCAGTGTCTAGTCAGACGGTGACGACAGTCACAGGTCGTACACACAACGGCAAGGGTTTGGCTAGCAGACACAAGTCAAAGTGTCAGAATACTTCAATATAGCATATGCAGAGAGAAATGACAACTGACAGGTCCAGGGCATAAATACCTGCCGCGGCGCACGGCGGGTGTCGCACGCGGCGGTCCAAGAGCTGTCCTAAAACCGGCCCAAAACCACTGTTTTGGCCGTAACTCTGCGCACACATGTCGGAATCCTACGCCGTCTGAACCTAGACGTGCAGAATCAAAAGACGCATGCAACGACTGGTCACATGCATGCATCCATCGACTGACAGCGAGTATAAAATGCAAAAACATGCAAATGGGCCTCATGCCCAGTCCGCCGTAAGGCGCCTGCAAGATGTAGAAGGCACAGCAAGGAGTCCCGGTGACATCTGGGGCTCTGGAACAGTGGTTGGTCAGCTCCAGACGGGTAGTCTGCCACCTGTCGTCGCGCCGGTGTCACCAGGGCCGCCTGCCTCAGGGATCTGCACGAGTATGGACACGGCCGAGTGGTCACAGTAAACTGTACAGGAACGGCACAAAGCACAACACTCCCCCATGACCCGATGGTACGCATGCAGCACTGGAACAACCACATAGTGAGTGACACAGACAGATGAGACAGCAACGTACATCCCACACTCAACCACTGTCACGCACGGGGCGAAGCCCAACAAAATGAATGGCCACCAGGAACTTTCCGCGGGCAAGTGCCTTCCTCAAGAAATCAGCTCACTGCAAGTCAGTGCCAACCCACATGATGGAGATCACGCGTCGCTCCACCAGAACACAAACGAAGTGATGCTCAACCGCAATGTGCTTTGTGCGAGCATGAAAAACACCAGAGTTCTCCGCAATGGCGAGAGCACTCTGGTTGTTGCAACACAGCACAATGGCGGATACTGACTGCCCAAGCTCAAGAAACAAGCGCTGCGGCCAAACTGTCTCAGCAGCCCCTGCCCCCAAAGCCACATACTCTGCCTCCGACGAGCTACGTGCGATGCAGCCCTGCTTCCCGCTTCACCAAGACAAAGCGGTACCACCGAGCAGAAACACGTAGCCAGTGCGACTGCGCCCGTCAAGACTCCAAGCCCTGTCGCTGCCAGTGTAGCCGTCAAGGACTACCGAACACTGCCGACGAAAGCAGAGTCCGAGATACGGCGTGGAGACCACGTACCGTACCACTCGCACAGCCGCGTGAAGAGCTCTCGCACGTGGAGCCTGCGAGAACTGAGCGAGGAGGTTGACGGGGAACGCGATGTCGGGACACGTGGTAGTGGCCAGGTACATCAGAGATCCGATAAGACGGAGGTACAAGGTCACGTCTACTGTCTCCCCAAGCTGTGTAGGGTCATCCACCTTCAGTACATCCTGCCCATCAGGTGTGAGTGGTGTGGAAGCAGTGGGCACTGCACCAAGGAGATCGCTAAAGCGCTCCCCCACGACTCGTGCGTATCGGGCCTGATGCAACAACAGTGTCCGATGTCTGCGATCTCGCACAATCTCTATTCCAAGAAAGACCAATGCAGGACCGAGGTCCTTCATCCTGTAGGCGGTCTGTAAGAGAGCCTTGGCCTCCTTCATGGCCTCCAGCGATGGAGATGCAATCAGAAGGTCATCAACATAGACCAGGATGGCGGTAAACCACTCGGGTGTCGGTAGGATAAAGAGTGAGGGGTCTGCCTCGCTCTGTACGTATCCTGCGCGAGTCAAGGTGCCGGTGATCTCTCGGTTCCAACACCGTGGAGACGACTTGAGGCCGTACAAGGACTTGCGCAAACGCAAGACCTTGTCACCGTCCTCAAAGCCTGGTGGCTGAGCCACGTAGATCTCCTCCTCAAAAGAGCCATGGAGGAACGCATTGTTCACATCCATCTGGTGTAGTTTCTAGTCATGCTGAGCTACTACACCGAACAGAGCTCGAGCTGAGATCATGCGGCCGACAGGGGCAAAGGTGTCAGTGTCATCAACTCCCTCAATCTGAGAGAACCCCTTGACGACAAAGCGGGCCTTGTAGCGTTCCAGTGAGCCATCTAGCTTCACTTTCTTGCGAAAGACCCACTTGACCTGAATTGCCTTCCTCCCAGGGGGAAGGTTGACCACCTCATAGACTCCGTGCTCTCGGATAGCGCGAAGCTCATCCTCGCAAGCAGCTCGCCAGTCATCAGCATCGTGCATGAGAAAGCCTCCCTCAATGTGCCCGGGTCCGGCGCCATAGAGGGGGAACTCTGCGTGGCAAGTGCACACGCCTCAGTGTCTGGCCTGACAGCCACGAGATGAGCTGCTGCGTCACAGGCGATATGGAACTCGCGAGTGACCAGGTCGTGCCCTATGGGGCACGCTGGGTGTACCTCTGAAAGCATAATGCGGACACTCAGGCCTAAGGCCTTTATGCCTGGATCACCGCTCGCGATGCTGCGAGAGGAACGTCTGGGTCCGGAACCCGACGCTCGCTGAGCTCCAGAATCCAGAGGTCGAAGGCGACCATCGGGCTCACGGGAGTATCCGGAGGTCGAGGGGCGCACCTCAGGCTCAGGAAGAGGTACGACCACAGGGACAGGTACGACCACAGCTGGTGAGGGCTGAGACGAGGCAGTCAGAGCAGTGGTACCTGTGGGGTGCGAAGGTGGCTGGACAAGTGGGATCTCTGGACCAACGGCAATGATAGGCGGATCATCAAGTGCTGGAGATCAAAAGGGGACTCGAGCGAACACATGAGCCTGGCGAGGAATGGTCACTGGCGAAGAGGTCTCCCCCATCCGCCGAGGACCCTCACAGGAGGGGACATGAGCTGTAGAGAGCGCTGTGATCAAAGTTAGATCACGGTATGTGATTGACTAAAAAAACAGCGCGTCACGGGACTCAATGACACGACGACGAGTGGGGTGCCAAAAGCGCCAGGCCTTCAACCGCGGGGAGATGCCGATGAAGGCACACAAGCGACCTGGAGGGGAGACCTTGGACCCCTGCTGGTCCTCGGTGTACCATACGGAGGCCATGGATCCCCAGACGCGTGCGAGACGAAGATCGGCACGGTGGCCAAACCAGAGCTCGTACGGTGTAACATGATCCGGAAGCGGACCATGCGGGAGGCGGCCCAGACCCAAGTCATGTGAAGCCCTCGAATGCGAAGGACTCCGGGAGACCGCACTCAGACCGCATGGCGCGGACCGCATCCTCCATGGTGCGGTTCTAGCGCTCAGACACAACGTTCTGCTGTGGGGTAGTAGGAGCGGAGANGAGGCCAGGGATCCCCAGACGCGTGCGAGACGAAGATCGGCACGGTGGCCAAACCAGAGCTCGTACGGTGTAACATGATCCGGAAGCGGACCATGCGGGAGGCGGCCCAGACCCAAGTCATGTGAAGCCCTCGAATGCGAAGGACTCCGGGAGACCGCACTCAGACCGCATGGCGCGGACCGCATCCTCCATGGTGCGGTTCTAGCGCTCAGACACAACGTTCTGCTGTGGGGTAGTAGGAGCGGAGACCTGGTGAAAAATGCCGTGCTCAGCAAAGAAGGAGTCCATCTCGCCGAGGAACTCGCTGCCGCAATCCGAGCGAAAGGTATGTAGCATGTGGCGAGACTGACGCTCAGCCATCACGAGCCAGAACTGAACCGCAAGGGCGGCCTCGCTCTTCTGACGCAGACTGTAGACCCACCGCATCCGGGTTCAGTCATCAGTCAGCGTCAGAACATACCGACCCCTCTCGGACAGCGACTCGACCGGGAGAGGACCGAGCAGGTCCGAGTGGACCAACTTGACGGGCCTCAGCGCTCGGGAATGCGAATCAGGGTAAGTCCACCGGTGCATCTTACCCTGAGCGCAAAAAAGACAGTCGGTCTTGGGTGGCTTCTCGAAAGAAGCCACGTCAAGACCAAGAGCGGGTTGTGTCCGGATGAGCTTCGACATAGTGTCGGAGCCCACGTGACACAGACGTCGGTGAAGCAACCGCTGGTGTTCCGGGGATAGAACACCAGTGACAAAAATGCAACCAGAGGAGGAGGGAGAGCAAGGGGAGGAGGGCCGAGCAATGCGATACAAATCATCTATGACTGAAGCACGCAGGACAATGCTACGGGTGTCAAGAGCAGTCACAGTTGCTAAATCAGCGGTATGCTCGACGGAGAGACCCATCTGAGTGCAGGCACGCACAGACAGCAGAATGAGCTCAAGATCAGGCACAAACAGCACGTCAGAGAGATACAGGGGGCCACACGGACCATCAAAGCATACAACCCCAACACCGTGAACCGGTAAGGACTGACCAGAACCTGTACGAACAGAACGGACAGTCGTGACAGGACCAAGTACCACAAAGTCACTACGACGACACGTCATGTGGTGGGTGGCACCGGAATCGATGATCCAAGTGCCACCAGAGTCACGACTGGTGGACGTCACTGTACAACGAGCAATAGAACACTNGAGGGACGCTGAGCCGTCACTGGGACGGAACGACGTACATCACGAAGGTGAGACTCATGAATCCAGTCAGTGCAGTCAGGCCCATCATCATCACATGCGGACTGTGCTCCCCCACACGTGTCATCACGAGTCACGAGGACGGACGAACAAGCAGTCTGTGACCCACTCGACGATGACAACACACTCGCACCTCCCTGAAAGCAAAGAAGATGACGAAGCTCGGCGATGGTGCGGTCACGTGGGTCTGGATCACTGCTGCTCGCCGGTGAGGATGCAGGTGAGAATGTGCGTAGAAGCTTCCTAGCAACACGGTCGCTGACCGAGCGTCAGTGCCTAGTCAGACGGTGACGAAAAGCACAGGTCATACACACAACGGCAAGGGTTTGGCTAGGAGACACAAGTCAAAGTGTCAGAATGCTTCAATATAGCATATGCAGAGAGGAATGACAACTGACAGGTCCAGGGCATAAATACCTGTCGCGGCGCACGGCGAGTGTCGCACGCGGCAGTCCAAGAGCTGTCCTAAAACCGGCCCAAAACCACTGTTTTGGCCGTAACTCTGCGCACACATGTCAGAATCCTACGCCGTCTGAACCTAGACATGCAGAATCAAAAGACGCGCGCAACGACTGGTCACATGCATGCATCCATCGACTGACAGCGAGTATACAATGCCAAAACATGCAAATGGGCCTCATGCCCAGTCCGCCGAAAGGCGCCTGCAAGACGTAGAAGACACAGCAAGAAGTCCCGGTGACATCTGGGGCTCTGGGACAGTGGTCGGTCAGCTCCAAATGGGTAGTNAATCACAACACTCCCCCATGACCCGATGGTACGCATGTCCATACACGTGCAGCACTGGTACAACCACATAGTGAGTGACACAGACAGATGAGACGGCAACGTGCATCCCACACTCAACCACTGTCACGCAAGGGGCGAAGCCCAACAGAACGAATGGCCACCTGGAACTTTCCGCAGGCAAGTGCCTTCGTCAAGAAATCAGCTCGCTGCAAGTCAGTGCCAACCCACATGATGGAGATCACGCGTTGCTCCACCAGATCCCGAACGAAGTGATGCTCAACCACAATATGCTTTGTGCGAGCATGAAAAACACCAGAGTTCTCCGCGATGGCGAGAGCACTCTGGTTGTCGCAACGCATCACAATGGCGGGTACTGACTGCCCAAGCTCAAGAAACAAGCGCTGCAGCCAAACTACCTCAGCAGCCCCTGCCCCCAAAGCCACATACTCTGCCTCCGACGAGCTACGTGCAATGCAGCCCTGCTTCCCGCTTCGCCAAGACAAAGCGGTACCACCGAGCAGAAACACGTAGCCATTGCGACTGCGCCCGTCAGGACTCCAAGCCCAGTCGCTGTCAGTGTAGTTGTCAAGGACCACCGAACACTGCCGACGAAAGCAGAGTCTAAGGTACGGCGTGGAGACCACGTACCGTACCACTTGCACAGCCGCGTGAAGAGCTCTCGCACGTGGAGCCTGCGAGAACTGAGCGAGGAGGTTGACGGCGAACGCGATGTCGGGACGCGTGGTAGTGGCCATGTACATCAGAGATCCGATAAGATGGAGGTACAAGGTCACGTCCACTATCTCCCCCAGCTGTGTAGGGTCGTCCACCTTCAGAGCATCCTGCCCATCAGGTGTGAGTGGTATGGAAGCAGTGGGCACTGCACCAAGGAGATCGCTAAAGCGCTCCCCCACGACTCGTGCGTATCGGGCCTGATGCAGCAACAGTGTCCGACGTCTGCGATCTTGCACAATCTCCATACCAAGAAACACCGATGCAGGACCGAGGTCCTTCATCCTGTAGGCGGTCTGCAGGACAGCCTTGGCCTCCTGCACGGCCTCCAGCGACGGAGACGTGATCAGAAGGTCATCAACATAGACCAGGATGGCGGTAAACCGCTCTGGTGTCGGTAGGATGAAGAGTGAGGGGTCTGCCTCGCTCTGTACGTATCCTGCGCGAGTCAAGGTGCCAGTGATCTCCCGGTTCCAACACCGTGGAGACTGCTTGAGGCCGTACAAGGACTTGCGCAAGCGCCAGACCTTGTCACCATCCTCAAAGCCTGGTGGCTGAGCCACGTAGATCTCCTCATCCAAAGAGCCATGGAGGAACGCGTTGTTCACATCCATCTGGTGTAGTTCCCAGTCATGCTGAGCTACTACACCGAACAGAGCTCGAGCTGAGGTCATGCGGCCGACAGGGGCAAAGGTGTCAGTGTAATCAACTCCCTCAATCTGAGAGAACCCCTTGACGACCAAGCGGGCCTTGTAGCGTTCCAGTGAGCCATCCGGCTTCACTTTCTTGCGAAAGACCCATTTGACCTAAATCGCCTTCCTCCCAGGGGGAAGGTCGACCAGCTCGTAGACTCCGTGCTCTCGGATAGCGCGAAGCTCATCCTCGCAAGCAGCTCGCCAGGCATCAGCATCCTGCGATGAGAAAGCCTCCCTCAATGTGCCCGGGTCCGGCGCCATAGAGGGGGAACTCTGCGTGGCAAGTGCACACGCCTAAGTGTCTGGCCTGACGGCCACGAGATCAGCTGCTGCGTCACAGGCGACATGGAACTCGCGGGTGACCAGGTCGTGCCCTATGGGGCACGCTGGGTGTACCTCTGAAAGCTTAGTGCGGACACTCAGGCCTAAGGCCTTTGTGCCGGGATCACCGCTCGCAATGCTGCGAGAGGGACGTCTGGGTCCGAAACCCGACGCTCGCTGAGCTCCAAAATCCAGTGGTCGAAGGCGACCACCGGGCTCACGAGAGTAACCGGAGGTCGAGGGGCGCACCTCAGGCGCAGGAACACGTACGACCACAGGGATAGGTGCAACCACAGCTGGTGAGGGCTGAGACGAGGCAGTCGGAGATGCCGTGCGCGGAGATGCGTGTGTGGGGGACACTGAGCTCGGGATGACAGCGGGCAAGGCTGGCCCGGACACTGAGACCGGAGTGTCAGCCGACGTAGAGACAGGAGTGGGCTGGGCTGGGTCAGACGCCGGAACAGGGGTGCCAGTGGACACAGTGGGTGATGCAGGAGGGGGCGTGGGAACAGCAGCATCTGTGGGGTGCGAAGCAGGCTGGACAGGCGGGATCTCTGGACCAACGGCAATGATAGCCGGATCATCAAGTGCTGGAGATCAAGAGGGGACTCGAGCGGACACATCAGCATGGCGAGGAATGGTCGCTGGCGAAGAGGTCTCCCCCATCCGCCGAGGACCCTCACAGGAAGGAACATGAGCTGCAGAGAGCACTGTGATCGAAGTCAGATCACGGTATGTGAGTGACTCAAAAAGCAGCGTGTCACGAGACTCAATAACACGACGGCGAGTGGGGTCCCAAAAACGCCAGGCCTTTGACCGCGGGGAGATGCCGATGAAGGCACACAAGCAACCCCGAGGGGAGACCTTGGACCCCTGCTGGTCCTCGATGTACCATACAGAGGCCAGGGATCCCCAGACACGTGCGAGACGAAGGTCGGCACGGTGACCAAACCAGAGCTCGTACGGTGTAACATGATCCAGAAGCGGACCATGCGGGAGGCGGTTCCAGACCCAGGTCATGTAGGCGAAGCCCTCGAAAGCAAAGGACTCCGGGAGACCGCACTCAGACCGCATGGCGCGGACCACATCCTCCATGGTGAAGTTCCAGCGCTCAGATACACCGTTCTGCTGTGGGGTAGCAGGAGCGGAGACCTGGTGAAAAATGCCATGCTCAGCAAAGAATAAGTCCATCTTGCCGAGGAACTCGCCGCCGCGATCCAAGCAAAAGGTATGTAGCGTGTGGCGAGACTGACGCTCAGCCATCACGAGCCAGAGCCGAACCGCAAGGGCGGCGTCGCTCTTCTGACGCAGACTGTAGACCCACCGCATCCGGGTGAAGTCATCAGTCAGCGTCAGAACATACCGGCCCCTCTCGGTCAGTGACTCGACCGGAAGAGGACCCAGCAGATCCGAGTGGACGAACTCGAGGGGCCTCAGCGCTTGGGAACGCGAATCAGGGTAAGTGCACCGGTGCATCATACCCTGAGCGCAAAAAAGACAGTCGGTCTTTGGTGGCTTCTCGAAAGAAGCCACGTCAAGACCAAGAGCAAGCTGTGTCCGGATGAGCTTCGACACAATGTCGGAGCCCACGTGGCACAGACGTCGGTGAAGCAACCGCTGGTGTTCCGGGGATAGAACACCAGTGACAAAAACGCGACCAGAGGAGGAGGGAGAGCAAGGGGAGGAGGGCCGAGCAATGCTGTACAGGTCATCTACGACTGAAGCACGCAGGACAATGCTACGGGTGTCAAGAGCAGTCACAATTGCTGAATCAGCGGTATGCTCAACGGAGAGACCCATCAAAGTGCAGGCACGCACAGACAGCAGACTGAGCTCAAGATCAGGCACAAACAGCATGTCAGAGAGATACAGGGGGCCACACGGACCATCAAAGCATACAACCCCAACACCGAGAACCGGTAAGGACTGACCAGAACCTGTACGAACGGGACGGACAGTCGTGACAGGACCAAGTACCACAAAGTCACTACGACGACACGTCATGTGGTGGGTGGCACCGGAATCGATGATCCAAGTGCCACCGGAGTCACGACTGGTGGACGTCACTGTACAACGAGCGATAGAACACTCGGCATCAGAGGGACACTGAGCCGTCAGTGAGAAGGAACGACGTACATCACAAAGGTGAGACTCATGAATCCAGTCAGTGCAGTCAGGCCCATCATCATCACATGCGGACTGTGCTCCCCCACACGTGTCATCACGAGTCACGAGGACGGACAAACAAGCAGTCTGTGACCCAATCGACGATGAAGACACACTCGTACCTCCCTGAAAGCGAAGCGCCAGAAGATGACGAAGCTCGGCGATGGTGCAGTCACGTGGGTCTAGATCACTGCTGCTCGCCGGTGAGGATGCACGAACAGCTGTAGTCGTAGTCGCCACGCGTCCAGAGGAGTGTGCGGTCGACGTCCCGAACGCGGTGCGCGCAGCATGGGCAGCTTGAAGTCCGCGAGTGATGCGCTCCCAGTCGAGCGGCTGCTGGAACTCGGTGTAGCGATAAGCACCTCCACAGTTGTAGCAGTGCACGGAAAGGCCACTGCTACCACTGGATGACGACTGCTGCTGACCCGATCCGCGCTTCCTATTCTTCTTCTTCCCCTGGGTAGCTGCTGCAACGCCCTGCGTCTGCGTGGGCGTAGACAGGGTCGAAGAGGAGGAGGAAGATGAGGTCATGATGGAAGAAGGTGAGGGTGACTGCAGGAGGGAAGATGGTGGGGAGGCGAGGACTCCGGCAGCGAGGTGAGTCTCCTGATGTGCTACTGCTGCCTCGCGGGCCGACGTCACCTGGAGGAAAAGCTGATTGGCCCACGGGAGCAGCTGCAGGGTGGCTGAGAAAGGCTCGAGAGCAGCGTCGCTATACCGTGTGAATATGTCGGTGTACTCCAGGCAAACTCCGAGCATGATCGTCCGAAGCGCCCACAGCTGTGTGCCCCCTGAGGTCCCCAAGCGCGTGTAGATACGCATGGCGCGTCGCCAGTAGTCCGCTGCAGGCTCCGCTGGTCCCTGAAGGAGGGAGTGGAAGGCACGAATGTGTGACGCACGGGTGGCTTGCGTCTCAGTGGCCAGGAGGGACAACGCCAGATCCCAGCCTCCACGAGGATCAGCTCCGGTGCCTGTGCCAGCATCGCCGAGGAAGGGGCGGAAGTCAACAACACTCTAACGTGGCATGGCGTAGAGAAGTCCTCGCATGGCTCGGGCTGCTGTCAGCACCTGTGCTGGATCTGTAGACTGGTATGGGCTGTGGTAGTAAGGCCACACTCCCTCAGAAGTAGCCCATACCAGAAACAGGATCTCCCAGCAGTCAAATCCGTCCTCGCTGATGTACCGTGGAGGTGGTGCCTCAAAGTCCTTTGGCTGCCTCTCCGTGGGGAGAGCAGCCGCAGGCTGAGGAGGGCGAGTGACGGGAAAAACTCCTGGTAGAGGGTGATCACTGGGGAAGTCAGGTGACGGTCGTATCGGGGACACGGGTGGAGGTCGGATACCCGTCTGCAGCTGACGGAGGCGCTCCTGTAGGAGGCGAATCTCCCGCTCCTGGGAGTCATCCTCAAACCCTGGCATGAATGGCTCGTCATCAAGGAGGTCCGCAGGTGGTGGAGAAACCACGCCAGGAGGTGAAGCAGGCGGGGCGCCTGTCACGGGCGCCTGAGCCGAGTGCTGGGTGGAGGCCGCAACGCCGGCAGCTCCCTCG
>SZWC01016306.1:49603-60513 GCA_023375785.1 Penium margaritaceum
AGCGAGGGCTCAATACCCCTGAAGAAGAGGAGGAGGGGTCACCTGGTCCCTTGTCCTTGTCGTCGGGCGACCTCATGTCGCCGCTCACTATGGGACGACAGGTCAACTTTGCCGGATTTCAAAACCGACTGCGTTTCTCGACGAGTTGAAACGCTGGCAACTTTTGACTTTTCGGTTGAAAAGTTGGCTAAGTGTTATGCTGACGTCAACAAGTGGTTGCTGACGTCAGCACGACCTGATGACATCAGCAACCAACAATGCTGACGTCAGCTCATCCCCTCCTTTTTCTTTTTTTTTTTTTTCTTGTCACGGTTTTACCGCCGCGCGGTGGCGCGCGGCAGCTCCACGGAAGCTGCAAAGCAGCTTCCGCCCAGCTGCTGCTGCAGCTGTATTGTCAGCTGCAGCAGCAGCTGCGTAGCTGCGCGTGCAGCGGTGGCAGCGGTGGCTGCCCTGCTGCTGCTGCTGCTGCTGCGCGCGGCGGCCGCTGCTACACGCGGCGCTGCTGCTGCGCGCTGTAGCTGCTGCTAGCTGCCGCCGCCGCGCGCTGTTGCTGGCTGCCGCCGCCGCGCGCTGCTGCTGCTGCCACTGTTGCGCTGCTGCTGCCGCCGCGACTGCCGCTGCTGCTGCTATGCCGCTGCCGCTGCTGCGCTGCTGCTGCCGACGCTGCTACTGCACTGCTGCTGCCGCCGCTGCTGCCACGCTGCTGTGGCAGCCGCTGCTGGTGCGCTGCTGCTACTACGCGGCTGCCGCCGCCGCCTCTGCTGCTGCGGCTGTGGGGGGTGTGACAAAATTCCTGAACACTTCCCACGCCACCTAGAGTGCTAGCCTAGTTGCTGTTCACTGACGAGGCACTGGCCTGGACAGCTGACGCGCGAGTCACAAGGCAAGGTACGCTGAGGGCAGGGTTGGAACACAGATGGAATGAACCAAGTGTTGGAATCTGATAGTAATTGCAGAGGTTGATGCAACAATGAGCCAAAACCACCTAAATAGCTGGGGTGGCCTGGTGCGCAGTGAGCGCATCCAGGGGCGCGTTTGGCTCCACACGAGGCACACCGTGCCAAATCTGCGCAAATAGCTAGAGTGGCCCGCCGAGGTGGAAAAACGCTCGCCCGGCCGTAACTTTCTGCACAGGCGTCAGAAAGACGCGCCGTTTGAACCACAACAACTAGCGCGACGAGACGGACGCGTCCGTATTAAGCAAGAAAGGTCTCCTCGTGGCACCGGAACATGTCTCCGGGTGCCCGGGTCTCGACCGACGAGCAAGGCACATGACGAAGCACCGGGCAACACGTCACAGGCGCACGCACACATGGGTTCAAGGCTCTGGGTCTCCACGTCACGCCGGTGCGACACGCCAGGTGCGCGGGTCTCGACCAGCACAACCTCGACCAACATCATCGTGCCAGACTCAAACAAACCATGCTGTCCTCACAGGGGTGTCAGGCTAAAGCCCACACACCAACACCCCCCCTGGGCTGTAGAGCCTGACAACACGATACCTACATCCACACCTGCACCACAGGGAGATGGCGTCTCAGGGGGTAGGTCTCCTCGTCACACTGGTGGGTCCCACCATGTATGCGGGTCTCGACCCTCACCACTGTGACCCCTGTCAACCACCGAGCAGTAATGCAGAGGGAGGCGTCAGGCCAAGGCCCACACACCAACACCCCCCCTGGGCTGCAGAGCCTGACAACACGAGCAAGGGAAGAGCAACTCTCTCAAGGCCACAACCCCTGCAGCACATCAACAGGAAGGGCAAGTGTGCGCACGTGGCCTCACCCCACATCGTCGTCACTGCTGTCGTCGTCACTGTCACTGTAGTCGACGCTCGTGTCATCACCTGGTGTTGCGACGAGGGCAGAGCGGAGGGCCTCCTCCAACTGCATCGCCTCCCGTATGCTCGCTAGCTGCTGGGTCGCATGCTGCCACACGGACAGTGCAGCGTCGAGACGCGAGTGCAGTTCGTCGAGCTCTGCTGCGGCAGCCGACCGGCCAGCTGCATCTGCGGCGTGCAGGCGATCAGTCGCGGAATGAACCTGACGGTGGACCTCCGACAAGTGCGCGTCGGCGCGAGCTACTGCCTCCTGCATCCTCGCCTCCTCGTCGCGCAGGAAGCTCTCCACGTCAACTGTCGCCTCAGTTGCCATCTGGCCACCAGCTGCTGGCAGGGGGTCGGCACCACTCAGTGTGTCTGCATTTGTAGCGTCTGCACCGGCAAGGAGTGATGCTGCGGAGGCACCGGCTGCTGCGGACACACCGGGCACTCGGGCGTCGGCTGGCCGGACGTCGGCATCTGTCGGTGTCTCTGCCTCTACAGCGCCCTCGCTGTCACTGGGAGCCCGGACGNCAGCTGCATCTGCGGCGTGCAGGCGGTCAGTCGCGGAATGAACCTGACGGTGGACCTCCGTCAAGTGCGCGTCGGCGCGAGCTACTGCCTCCTGCATCCTCGCCTCCTCGTCGCGCAGGAAGCTCTCCACGTCAACTGTCGCCTCAGTTGCCATCTGGCCACCAGCTGCTGGCAGGGGGTCGGCACCACTCAGTGTGTCTGCATTTGTAGCGTCTGCACCGGCAAGGAGTGATGCTGCGGAGGCACCGGCTGCTGCGGACACACCGGGCACTCGGGCGTCGGCTGGCCGGACGTCGGCATCTGTCGGTGTCTCTGCCTCTACAGCGCCGTCGCTGTCACTGGGAGCCCGGTCGCCCTGGGGCTCCGCCGAGCTGCTGGCCTGCAACCGATCGTCCATCTGCTGCTGAGCGTCCGCTCGTCGCCGACGTGCACCCTATAGAGACCAGTCCGCAACCTCAAGACGTGTGTGCACATCCTCTATGCACTCCTCAGCAGCCTGCCGTGCTCGAACATCTACAATGTAACAATGGCTGCTAGCCTCCAGGAGCTCAGCTGTGAGGCCCCGCATGTGTGCCTCCGCTCGAGCCACGTCTGCCTCCCGCTCGTCGACTGCGAGACGCAGGCGCTCAGCACCCTCCGTGACAGCTGGAGTAGTGGCCCTGGTTGCAGCGGACGTACCAGCTAGACGTCCGACCAACGTGGTGTATGCACCACCCGAGGCATCCGCTGCCGGCATCCTGTCTGTCGCTGCAGCTGCTGTCACGACGTCGGTGGCTGCCGACGCACCCACTGCCCAAACGTCTGCTCCAAGGGGTTCAGCTGGCACCTCCACTGCTACAACATCAGCTGTAGTCGCCAACTCCATCTCCATCTCCGCATCGGACTCGGACTCCGCGGCGGACCACTCGTCCGCTTCCAACTCCTCCTCTGCACAGAGGGAGCCCCGTCCTGTAGCGCCAGCCGTCACATTGCTCCTGCGCTCTCCGGTGGTCGTCGGCGAACACTCCATCCCCCCCACGACCGACACACCGGCAGAAGTGGAGAGGGGGTGGCACACCACCTCTCCGACCGGGGACGAGAGAGTCGGTTCCGCGAGAACGGCTGGCTCTGACTCCGCATCAGACCACGCGTCTGTCTCCGAATCCGCGCCGGACCACTCCTCGGATGACTCGTCCTCCTCACAGAGGATGCCTTGACGTGCAGTACCACACGTCGCATCTCTCCTGAGCTCTCCGGTGGTCATCGGCAGACACTCCATCCCCCCCACGGCCGACACACCGGCAGAAGCTGAGAGGGGGCGACGCACCAACTCCATGACCGGGGACAAGAGTGTCGGCTCCGTGAGGACATCTGCCATTGGTACGGCTACCGCTGCTGTCTAGGCACGTCTAGCCGAACGTGCCATCCACTGCCGCGCGCGGCGAGAGCGGGCGCGAGTGGCGCAAGTCGAAGGGACACCTGCAGAAGCGGAGGAGTCGGAGGTGGGAAGGACTCCGACTGACTCCAGGACAGAGCGGAGGGTGTCAGACGTAGACTGGAGGTCGGCCGCCACGGTATCGTCAGGTGATGTCTCAGACGGGGGCGAGGTCGAGGCCGATGAGGTAGGAGTCGACAGCGGCATGGTGGTGACAGGCCGCTCAGAGACCACATAGTCTGTAAGCTGCTGAACCATGCGCTTTAACCCCTGAAGCTCCACGTACAGCACTGCCACAGCTCCGCTAAGGGGCGCTACGGCCTCGGCCGGCAACATCTCCGGAACGGGTGGAGGAGGAGAGGGACGGGACTGAATCCAGGGCGGTTGCCACCCGGCAGGGCGCTGGCGACACTGGCGCCATCCATGGTGCCGATCCCCACAGTAGTAGCAGGCGAAGCCGTTGGACGCCTGAGGCGTATGCCACGGCTGACACTGCCACTGTGGACGAGGTGCCAGCGACGTATGTAAAGCCGGTGCCAACCATGGCGCCGGCTGCGTTCCCTGCCACGCCAGTCTGCTCATCGCCAGAGCTCGGCGTGGGTGAGTGCACACGGCACTTGCTCCCGCTGGCACAAGGGCACAGGGGAGATGAGCGATTGAAGCACAATCTCTCAGACGTGCTGCGGCGCCGTCACACGGGCGGCCACCACCGCGCTAGTGGTGCGCTGCTGTGCGACTCAGGTATGCGACCCCAAGTCGCCTTCGGTGCTGATGCTACACCGGGTGCCGTCGTCAGCCGACGGCTGTGGCCTCAAGCCACCTTCGCTGCTGCTGCTACTGCTACAACTCTTGCGGCGAATGCTGCTGCAGCGGTTCCCGTCGTCAGCCGACGGTGGTGGCCTCAAGCCACACGGAAAAAGGAAAAAGAGAGGAAACGACCACAGCAATGGCACCACAAATGTTGCCTGTGGGGCTGCTGCTGCCGCTACTGCTCCAGCTCTGGTCGCAACTGCTGCTGTCGAGGCTGTCGCAGCTGCTGCTGCTACCGTTGCAGGGGTAGCTGCTGCACTCCCCCTCTTCTCCGTCCTGCACTCTGACGCACGGGCGCGAACGGGTCGTCAAGGAACACTCGCTATGGGACGCTCCCCGCGAGATCTCCTGTCGCAGAGACGTCTACCGTGGAGTGATGACCACAGAACGCCGTCGCGGAAACCCTTCACCGCAGAACACCGCCTCCGCGAAACGCCTCCGCGAAACTCCTCCGCGGACCCCCTCCGCGGTACACCTCACCGCGGACGTTCACCGCGAAGCCGTCACCGCGGATCTGTCAACGCGGAGTTGTCACCGTGGATTCGACACCGTTGTTGCAGAACTCCTCTCCGCAAAACCTTATCTTCGAGGAACGCCGCCGCGGAACACTTCCGCGGAACTCCTCCACCGCAGAACACCGCCTCCGCGAAACGCCTTCGCGGAACTCCTCCGCAGACCCCCTTCCGCGGTACACCCCACCGCGGAAGTTCACAGCGGAATGCCGCGGAACCGCCGCGGAACTGTTGCGGAATAGCACCCGCGGACGCGCTAGACTGCCGCGGACGCTGAGCCGAGTTTCTGCGGGTTTGCCGCGGAACAGCAGCCGCGGTTGTACGGAACAGCTGCCACGGCCGCGGACGCGGAACGCGGCGGGGTGCCGTAACCTGCCGTGACGTCCGCGTGCTGCAACCAGCACGGATGTGTCGCGTTCCGCAACCAGCGCGGAGTTGTCGCGTCTGGCGACCAAATGACGGTCGCGGAACTGTCACGGTCTTGCGGCCGCGGAGCACCAGGGGAACCACCGGCGGAACTCTGGCGCGTTCCAGACCCACCGCCGAGCTTCCGCCGCGGAGTGTCGCTGAGCCTCAGAACGCAGGTGATCTGCGACGGTGCCGTCACCGTGGAGTCGTCACGTCGGAACGACGCGAACAGTCGCAGCAGGGTTGCGGCACCGGTGACGCGTTCCGACGCGGCCGAGGAGTTGCCGCGTTCGCTGCAAAGTTCGCGTCACCGCGGAAGACCAGGAGTTTTCCGCGGAATCGACTGATCGGCCGCGGAATTGTCGCGGATCGGCCGCGGAATCGTCGCGGATCAGGCGCGGAACGGCCGCAGATTTTTAAGAAAACGGTCGGAAAGGTGATGGGTCCTCCCAGGACCTCTCGCCGTGACGGTGGGCGCTGCTGCTGCTGCTACTCAAGACGACAGCTGCAATCGCTCACTGATGCCACGGTTGCTGCGCCTCTGCTACGCAGCCGTGCGAGCACTGGCTCGCTGCTCTGATACCATGACAAAATTCCTGAACACTTCCCACGCCACCTAGAGTGCTAGCCTAGTTGCTGTTCACTGACGAGGCACTGGCCTGGACAGCTGACGCGCGAGTCACAAGGCAAGGTACGCTGAGGGCAGGGTTGGAACACAGATGGAATGAACCAAGTGTTGGAATCTGATAGTAATTGCAGAGGTTGATGCAACAATGAGCCAAAACCACCTAAATAGCTGGGGTGGCCTGGTGCGCAGTGAGCGCATCCAGGGGCGCGTTTGGCTCCACACGAGGCACACCGTGCCAAATCTGCGCAAATAGCTAGAGTGGCCCGCCGAGGTGGAAAAACGCTCGCCCGGCCGTAACTTTCTGCACAGGCGTCAGAAAGACGCACCGTTTGAACCAGAACGACTAGCGCGACGAGGCGGACGCGTCCGTATTAAGCAAGAAAGGTCTCCTCGTGGCACCGGAACATGTCTCCGGGTGCCCAGGTCTCGACCGACGAGCAAGGCACATGACGAAGCACCGGGCAACACGTCACAGGCGCACGCACACACGGGTTCAAGGCTCTGGGTCTCCACGTCACGCCGGTGCGACACGCCAGGTGCGCGGGTCTCGACCAGCACAACCTCGACCAACATCATCGTGCCAGACTCAAACAAACCACGCTGTCCTCACAGGGGTGTCAGGCTAAAGCCCACACACCAACAGGGTGGCGGCTGCATGCACCGCAGGCGCCACACGCCTCTGTGTGGCGGTACGCGCTGCTGCTGCTGCCTCAGCAACTACAATCTCACGTGGTGGGTGGAGTACGCGGACGGCGACCGGCCGTCTCCAACGGGTCCCAGAAGAACTGCTGCAGCGGTGACTCTCACTGCTGCTGCTCTGCTGCGTCTCTGCTGCGCAGCTCAGTGAGAACTGTCTCACTGGTCTGATACCATGAGAAAGTGCGTAGAAGCTTCCTAGAAACACGGACGCTGACCGGGCGTCAGTTCCTAGTCAGACGGTGACGACAAGCACAGGTCGTACACACAACAGCAAGGGTTTGGCTAGGAGACACAAGTCCAAGTGTCAGAATGCTTCAATATAGCATATGCAGAGAGGAATGACAACTGACAGGTCCAGGGCATAAATACCTGCCGCGGCGCACGGCGGGTGTTGCACGCGGCAGTCCAAGAGCTTTCCTAAAACCGGCCCAAAACCACTGTTTTGGCCGTAACTCTGCGCACACATGTCAGAATCCTACGCCGTCTGAACCTAGACGTGCAGAATCAAAAGACGCATGCAACGACTGGTCACATGCATGCATCCATCGACTGACAGCGAGTATACAATGCAAAAACATGCAAACGGGCCTCATGCCAAGTCCGCCGAAAGGCGCCTGCAAGACGTAGAAGACATAGCAAGAAGTCCCGGTGACATCTGGGGCTCTGGGACAGTGGTCGGTCAGCTCCAGACGGGTAGTCCGCCGCCAATCGTCACGCCGGTGTCACCAGGGCCGCCTGCCTCAGGGATCTGCACGACTATGGACACGGTCGAGTGGTCAGAGTAAACTGTACAGGAACGGCACAAATCAGAACAGCAGGAACAGCTGCATTCGTAGTCGCCGCGCGTCCATAGGAGTGTGCGGTCGACGTGCCGGACGCGGTGCGAGCAGCATGGGCAGCCTGAAGTCCGCGAGTGATGCGCTCCCAGTCGAGCGGCTGCTGGCACTCGGTATAGCGATGGGCACCTCCACAGTTGTAGCAGTGCACGAAACGGCCACTGCTACCACTGGATGACGACTGCTGCTGATCCGATCCACGCTTCCTATTCTTCTTCTTATCCTGGACAGCTACTGCAACGCCCTGCGTCTGCGTGGGTGTAGACGGGGTCAAAGAGGAGGAGGAAGATGAGGTCGTGATGGAGGAAGGTGAGGGTGACTGCAGGAGGGAAGATGGTGGTGAGGCGAGGACTGCTGCAGCGAGGGAAGTCTCCTAATGTGCTACTGCTACCTCGCGGGCCGACGTCACCTAGAGGAAAAGCTGATGGGCCCACGTGAGCAGCTGCAGGGTGGCTGAAAAAGGCTCGAGAGCAGCGTCGCTGTACCGTGTGAATATGTCTGTGTACTACAGATGAACTCTGAGCATGATCGTCCAAAGCGCCCAGAGTTGTGTGCCCCCTGAGGTCCCCAGGCGCGTGTAGATACGCATGGCGCATCGCCAGTAACTTGCTGCAGGCTCCGCTGGTCCCTGACGAAGAGAGTGGAAAGCACGAATGTGTGACGCACGCATGGCGAGCGTCTCTGCGGCCAGTAGGGACAACGCCAGATCCCAGCCTCCACGAGGATCAGCTTCGGTGCCTGTGCCAACCTCGTCGAGGAAGGGACAGAAGTCAATGACAGTCTCGCGTGGCATGGCGTAGAGAAGCCCTCGCATGGCCCGGGTTGCTGTCAGCACCTGTGCTGGATTTGTAAACTGGTATGGGCTGTGGTAGTAAGGCCACACTCCCTCAGAAGTGGCCCACACCTGAAACAGGATCTCCCAGCAGTCAAATCCATCCTCGTTGATGTACCGTGGAGGTGGTGCCTCAAAGTCCTTTGGCTGCCGCTCCGTGGGGAGAGCAGCCGCAGGCTGAGGAGGGCGAGTGACGAGAAACACTCCTGGAAGGGGGTGATCACTGGGGAAGTCAGGTGACGATCGTATCGGGGACACGGATGGAGGTCGGATACCCGTCTGTAGCTGACGGAGGCGCTCCTGTAGAAGACGAATCTCCCACTCCTGGGAGTCATCCTCGAAGCCTGGCATGAATGGCTCGTCATCAAGGAGGTCCGCAGGTGGTGGGGAGACCACACCAAGAGGTGAAGAAGGCGGGGCACCTGTCACGGGCACCTGAGCCGAGTGCTGGTGGAGGCCGCAACGCCGGCAGCTCCCTCAGAAATCCGCGCAGGAGCCGTGGACTGAGCGTGCAGGAGCTCAGTCAGTGTGCGAATAGCGTCAGTCTGCTCTCGCTGCAGACGACGCATCTCCTCCTGCTGGCTGCGCAAGTCCTCAATGGCCTGCGAGCGAGGGCTCAATACCCCTGAAGAAGAGGAGGAGGGATCACCTGGTCCCTTGTCCTTGTCGTCGAGCGAACTCATGTCGCCGCTCACTATGGGACGACAGGTCACGTTTGCCGGATTTCAAAACCGTCTGCGTTTCTCGGGGATTTGAAACGCTGGCAACTTTTGACTTTTCGGTTGAAAGTTTGGCTAAGTGCAATGCTGACGTCAGCAAGTGGTTGCTGACGTCAGCACGACCTGATGACGTCAGCAACCAACAATGCTGACGTCAGCTCGTCCCTCTTTTTTTTTTCTTGTCACGGTTCTGCCGCTGCGCGGTGGCACGCAGCAGCTCCGCGGAAGCTGCGCAGCAGCTTCCGCCCAACTGCTGCTGGAGTTGTGCTGTCAGCTACAACAGCAGCTGCGTAGCTGTTTGTGCAGCGGTGGCAGCGGCGACTGCGCTGCTGCCGCTGCTGTTGCGCACAGCGGCTGTTGCTGCACGCGGCACTGCTGTTGCGCGCTGCAGCTGCTGCTGGCTGCCGCCGCCGCGCGCTGCTGCTGCTGCCACTGCTGCGCTGCTGCTGCCCCCGCGAATGCCGCTCCTGCTGCTGTGCCGCTGCCGCTGCTGCGCTGCTGCTGCCAACGCTGCTGCTGCGCTGCTGTTGCCGCCGCTGCTGCCACGCTGTTGTGGCGGCCGCTTCTGTTGCGCTGCTGCTGCGCGGTTGCCGCCGCCGCCTCTGCTGCTACTACTGTGAGGGAGGGAAGTGGCGGCTGCACGCACCGTAGCCGCCACACACCTCTGCGTGGTGGTACGCGCTGCTGCTGCTGCCTCAGCAGCTGCGATCTCACGTGGTGGTTGGAGTGCGCGGACGGCGAACGGCCGTCTCCAACGGGTCCTAGAAGAACTGCTGCAGCGGTGACTCTCACGGCTGCTACTCTGCTGCGTCTCTGCTGCGCAGCTCAGTGAGAACTGTCTCACTGCTTTGATACCATGAGAAAGTGCGTAGAAGCTTCCTAGCAGCACAGCCGCTGACCGGGCATCAGTGCCTAGTCAGACGGTGACGACAGTCACAGGTCGTACACACAACGGCAAGGGTTTGGCTAGGAGACACAAGTCAACGTGTCAGAATGCTTCAATATAGCATATGCAGAGAGAAATGACAACTGACAGGTCCAGAGCATAAACACCTGCCGCGGCGCACGGCGGGTGTCGCACGCGGCGGTCCAAGAGCTGTCATAAAACCGGCCCAAAACCACTGTCTTGGCCGTAACTCTGCGCACACATGTCAGAATTCTACGCCGTCTGAACCTAGACGTGCAGAATCAAAAGACGCACGCAACGACTGGTCACATGCATGCATCCATCGACTGACAGCGAGTATAAAATGCAAAAACATGCAAATGGGCCTCATGCCCAGTCAGCCGTAAGGCGCCTGCAAGACGTAGAAGGCACAGCAAGGAGTCCCGGTGACATCTGGGGCTCTGGAACAGTGGTCGGTCAGCTCCAGACGGGTCGCCTGCCTCAGGGATCTGCACGAGTATAGACACGGCCGAGTGGTCACAGCAAACTGTAAAGGAACGGCACAAAGCACAACAACACCCTGCCTAACTATTACATCCCTAACATACATGAGGCCCTAAACTCCGAGGGGTGGCATTTCACTCACAGTCATGGCCCATCCGGCGACGACTTAGGGAGTTTTTGCGCCGTTCGACCAAGGGAATTTCAGCCAATTGCCTCGACCTCTAGTGTACCGTTTAAGAATTTTGAGAAAACTTCAAACACTTTCTAGAATGATCGACAAGAGTATCACGAACTCCATTGATGTTTTGA
>SZWC01016307.1:14527-41522 GCA_023375785.1 Penium margaritaceum
CCCCCCCCCCCCCCTTTTCCCTACCTAGTCCCAATGTTCCAGAAATACATAGGTCAATTCCAGCTAAAGTAACTGGTGACCTGCTATTATACATCTTGTAGGTTTTCAAAGAGTTCATTACTGTTGTGTGATGTGTCCTTTTCCTGCCACTTGAAGAGGTACTCTATAACCTTTCCTTGTCGGTGGTGTGCTGAAATATCTTCCACCCTGTACTGTGTACCCTCGTCTTCTTCCACAGATGGTGGCAGAGGCACATGTCTACCAGAGAAGTGCTATCTTGGGTCCAGTTAGAGTTTGAGACACTTCATGTGCAACATTGGGCCGATAGTGATGCTGTCCGGTAGGTGGATCTTTGTGAAAACAAGTATCTGCATCTCATAAATCACACATGGCCCCAACATGTAAGGTTTAAGCTTTGCTCACTCTTGTCCTTGCAGTGCAATGTTCATCAAGCTGAGCAGGATGCACTAAGAAATGTGGAGTTTCCTATCCTTCTCATGTATTCTGGGTGTTTGCATCATTGCCACTTGAGTTTTCACAAGCGTCTGGCGAGATTTATCCCTGAACCTTTGGATGTCTTGTCCCTGGATGTCCACTGCCATTATTTCACCTAAACTCGGTGAACATGCCGGTGGTGTGGACGGTTTGCCATAAATTCCACTTCAAATGGAATGCGTCCCATCGCAGTGGAGGTCACGGAGCTGTATGCCGGTTTGGTAGTCAGAAGCTAGACGACCCAGTCAGTGCCATGTGGCTCACACAGGATTTGGAGCAATTGTTTGAGCATGTGATTTGTACGCTCAATCTGCACCTTTTTCTAGGGATGGAAGGTCATTCACAGCAAGATCTAGCTACAGAATGGAGTCATCAGTTCTCACAAAATCCTCCTGCAGGTGAACCTCCAATCTTTGTCACCTTTGATAAGGTGGAATGCAGAAACTCCATCCATTGAGTTTGTTGATGGCTCTGATTTGATCATTCTTGAGGTGTTTCATTGCATGGTGAGTGGTGCAGATGATGCATCTTGAGTATTGCAGAGAGAACCGCCATGTCTTAAACACATGCAATAATGCCAGTATTTCTTCTTTGTGCATTCCGTGGTTCAACTCCTATCCTTGTACCTTTCTCAACACATATGCAACCGGTTGTTCTCCACTAATGTTACCTTAGATAAAAATGGCTCCGATTTTTTGATTGGACACATCAGCGGCCATGATGTACTCCACTCTTAGATCTTCCACTCATAAGGTTGGTGTCGAGGTCCATGAAGTTTCAAATAGTTGAATTAATCTTGTTTGATATCTCCCTAATTCCATTCGATTGCTTCATGAGTGAGATTGGAGCTAACACTCTGGCATAGTCATCAACATGTGGATGGTACTTGTTGCAGATCCTAAGAATACTTGGACATTGCAAACAGTGGTGGGTGTTGGCCAATCAGCAACTGCCTCCGCCATCTACGGGTCTGCTATGATCCCCCTGCCACATAACATGTGGCCTAAAGAGTTGATGGAAGTGGGACCAAGTCACAATTTGATAATTTTGTGTGTGTGTGTGTGTGTGTGTGTGTGTGTGTGTGTGTGTGTGTGTGTGTGTGTGTGTGTGTGTGTGTGTGTGTGTGTGTGTGTGTGTGTTTTTCTCAATCTCAAACAAATAAGAGATTTCCACCAAGCTCTTCTGACGTGTGGCTACAGGCTAGGGTGTCATACGGATAAACAGTTAAAATGTTTTTTATACATGGCAAAACATTGCTGTTCGTGGCCACCATAAATGCTTTCAGGGTATTCTTGAGCCAAAATGGCATAATTGTGAACTCTTCATACACGTAGCAAGTACAAAATGCCACCTTCTTGATGTCCTTAGCAGATACACCGATCCGATAACAGCCACTTCATAGCTCAGTTTTGGTGAATATTCTTGCTCCTCTAAGTTGGTCAGAAATTTCACGTGGACAGGGATAGCAGTTCTTGATGGTGATGTTGTTCAACATCTTGAAATCCATGTAGGTCCTCATCTCTCCGGATTTCATTTTCACTCACACAAAAACCAAAAAAAGTTTTGTGTAGGGGTGACGTAGATGGCTTGAGGAATCCCTGACCAAGCATCCCACCCAGTTGTCTTTTTAACCCATTCTGTTCATGGTCTCTTACTTGATACGTCCTCTTGGGCGTTGATTTGCTGCCCAGATTCAGGCTTATGTAGTGGTCGATGCTTTATTACAAAGGTGATTCTTAGAGCAATTCGACAAGGAATTTCCCCAAAAACCCTTCACTTCTTGGTGTGACCTCCTCCATTATGGCTGCCAAAATACTAGGTTTCGAGGCCAATGAGGCTGTTGACCTTTTTGCTTTCACTGCTATGATCTTGCTCTCTTCCCCTGGTTTTATGTGGACTAGCCATGTGTGAGCTCCGCATCAGAGGTGTAATTTGGCAATGTCCAAAGATATTGGCATCATGCATTGGGTTATTGCTGCTGCAACCTCCCCATTACTTCCTCCTGCATTGCTTCACATAACTACCACTGCACCGTGGGTCACCTGGTTAGAGGTAGATTGTGTCGCTGCTCGATTTAGCTTGTGGATTATGTCATCATAGGAGATCGTGTTGAAGAAAATGATCTTTCATTAGAGAATTCCTCCAAACTGTTACATCATGTGACTCTCCCATTTGCAGTCGGATTGGTTTGTACAATCAGAAGAACTTTAACATTCCATTTATTTCTTTCCTTAAAATTTCCAAGCTTAACTTTTCAATTCTAGGCTCTGAACCATCTGGTTACGCATGAAACTGTGACAAGATTCTCCAGCCACTAGTTTCAATTCTGTTCTATGACTCTTGTAACTCCTCGTTGTGCTTGTAACATTATTCCAGGTTGGTCTTCCTCGTACCCCTTGTAAAAACATGTAGTCTCAAGATTTCTCAAGTGTAATTTCAAGAGCCATTTAGATGGATAATCAATTAACACAGAGTCTTTTGACTGTCTAGGAGCTTCACCATTTTCTTTTGGATTGTGCCATTTTCTTACTCCCTGAGTTTTTTTTTTTTTTTTTCTTTAATTCATTCCTGTTGTGGGCCTATTGTTGTCATTTCCAATAGATGTGCAGATTATTTTCGGGTTTCCTGCAGGTCCAACACAATTATTGGTTGCGTTAATCGGCACTCTTGATCCCCAGCGGGCTTGACTGTGAATAAGAATTTTGTGCTTCAATAAGAATTTTGACTTTGATGTCACCAGTCATTGGAGTCCTACATATGAGTATTGTAGTTGGTACTGTTGATCATGTGTGCTGCTGAAATCATGGGCACAAGGTCATTTGAATTCCAAATATTGATGTTTCTCACCAAACATCTCACATAAGGTTATAGTTGTTGTGAAGGCACAGTTTGCTTGGGGTGATGTCACTATCAGGGATGATTTTGTGAAACCTTTGTGTAAAATCTGCCGCAGTATACTACTTATGTAGGTGTTATACTCTAATCCACGCGTTGGAATTCATTTCAGCATTCCAAAACTGAAATATGACGACGAGAACAAGGTCATTCCAGTTTTTTGGTTGATTCGAAGAGTCTTTCCACGTCAGATTGGATTACTCGAGAGGTAGAACACCAAAAATCAATGATTTCAGTGCGGGTGCATGAGTCGTGAACTTGCTCTCTTGGTCTCCTGCTTCCATTTCATGTCCTTTACATTGGACAAAAAACTCAATGTTTTGCCATGCAAATGCGAGGCTGCAAGGATAAACTTTCCATTGTTTTTTTGGCCCCAGAAGCGGTAAAGTTAATCCCCAGGATTGCGTGCCACATCCGAATCGCCGGTTCTTTCAGTTTTGCAAAGTTGAACGACTCAAATCGATCCGCCAATTCAGGGATTATTCAAGGAATTGTTTTTTCTATCGGTGAGAACTACTTCACCCGTGCAAGCATTTCATAGCTCTTCCATCACCGCAATGAGTTTTTTGGAGCAGATGGTTGTTGACAATGTCAAGTCGTGACAGCTTCTAGTACAGGTCATCATTACTGCAAGGCTTTTGACCATGCATACTCACATCATGTTAGGTGTGGTCCCAATGGGCAACAATGGAGGCGAGGGGTTTGCCGATCCCAAAGAGTCCATCATCAAACCAGCCTTTGGAGTCTTAGGAGCTACACCAGTGCTCCTACCTGGTTCACCTAGAGAGAATCATGGATTATTGACTGGTGATCCTCCATTTCCAAATTCTATGCCAGTTTGCCTCTTTTTGTCACTGGGTATACCAACTCCTTTCACTGTCATCGTTGTGAGGTCTGCAATCTTTTGTACAGCGGATATGTGTTGAAGACTTATGCAAGGTTTTCACCTCAAAGAAAAATTTTCCGTTGCCCCTCGAGCACCACTGCATTCTAAGACCAAGTGTTGTGCCAACAAAACATAGATGGTCAATAGGGTAGAAGTTTTTGTACAAAAAGACAAATTCAGAGTTAATGTTAGTCGAATTTTAGCTGTTGTTTGCATTGATTGTAATCTTATGACAAGTTTCACAACAATTGAGTACATATACACAGTGAAAAAAATAAGAATGAAGCATACTTGTGGTCTTGGACCCTCAAGTCCAACGATCAGTGTATGTTTTGATGCATTTACTAGATACATACTGACATATACCCCTCCAATACATAGCTGTGTGGGGATGGAAGGATATGAGAATGTGGTTGAAGTAACATGAAAACTATACATTTGTGTGCATTTCTTAATGTCCACTTGATAGATTCCCATGCGAAAATCCCCAATATACTTCCAAAGCTTTAGAATAGGAATAGGAGATGGGTCTGAGAGACATCGATGAGGATCCCTCTTGAAAGGCAAAGAGTGTAGTGTGACAATGTGTTTGATGGTGTAGTAAGGTGGAGTTGGCAAAAACACACAAATGCACAGAGTCACGAGGAATCTCATACAAACAACGTTACATATGAATGTTGTGTTCACTTAGACATGTCCATCAAGGTCCCTCTGACAAGAAATCTCACCATACACATTTAGTGTTGGAGGGGGCAGAGAAAGATAAGTGAAATTTGAGTAAATTCATAGAATGTACAATTGTGTACAATTTGTGATTTCCATTGGATATAAAACAACAAACAATGTCTTAAAAATCTATAGAAAGGGGAGAAATCACACCACGTTCACGAAATGTGCATATAGATGAAGAGGGAGAGTGCCCCTCAAGTTTTCAGCACTAAGCAATGTGTTGTGTTAACTCCAAACACTAACATGATTAACACATATACAGATGAAAGTAACACACATATAAAGTGGCATGAAGTGCATTGAACTACCTTAGAATTTTTGGGTTACCTAAAAACCTATTGTCATTGATTTGTGGGCCTACTTTTGAGACGTCCGCCAACCTTCATGTGTTTTATCTATTTTTTTTTTTATGCAGGACACTCATGATACACCAAGGATAATCAGTGGGATGAAATGTTTCCTAAATACTAGGTCCGGTCCTCTCACACAATCTGGACTGGTCAACAAGACGAGCTCACCTAGCCACACTATTCTCTGGATGTTCAAGAGACTAGCCAAAGAACCAATCTCTACACTCCAAGAAAACTGAATCAACATGCCTGAGTTTATATTATTCTATTCAAATTTTCAAAACACAATGAATAAGATAGCACATATATACACATACATACATATACATATAGATATACATACACATACATATCTGTATATCATGAAGGCTGTAATAAGTCAGACTTTAAAAATGTTAAGTGAATGAGCAGCCATAACAGGTCATTGGAATAGGTTGGTCCAAACATATCTGAATACGTTTGATACTTATGAATATGTGAGTGTTCTAGTCAGTAGAACAATTCATTGTGTAGAATTGAGCATAATACAATGAAATGTTCTAAATATTCATTTCAACATGTAGATTTGTTGTAGCGGACTGGATGGAATCCTTGACCGACTAGGCCATAACCGCGGTGCTTGAGGATCTCCAACTCTCAAGCCATCCTGTCCAACCTTCCACAGGTCAGGAACCCCCGGTTGATCAACATGGTGCTGGCCACATAAAACAATCCCCCACGCTAGGTATGAGCCGCCCTCAACATCCACACGCCGCACTTGAATCCCGACACTCTAATAGCAATGCAGAGGATTGGACAAAATCCGTGGCCGGCTAGGCCATAACTGTGGTGCTTGAGGGTCTCCGACCCCCAAGCCATACCCACCAACCCCCTACAGGCTAGGGATCTCACTGGACCCATGTGGCACAGCGCTAGGCCGTGCGCTACATTTTCCCAAATGTAATCTGGCGGAAACTTTCTGAATAATATCACATGTAAATACAAAGATAAAGAGAAATTCTACAAAAAAAAGTTTGCATTGGATGTAGATGCAGAAAGAAAATGATGGGTGATTTATAGCTTCTTCTTAATCCGTACATTTACATTGTTTACAACGTAAGCCTATGCACCATAGTGCAACATTGGATTGACATGAGAGAGCGAGAAGTGAAAAATGAGAAAAATGATAAGATTACAATTGTGCACATTTTATGATGTCCACCGGATGTGTAACAGTGTACAACGTTCCAGTAAGTTTTCATGGGAGGGGAGAAATCACACTACATTCACTAAATGTGTATCTGGACAAAGACGGAGACTGGCCCTCCAAAATTCAGTACTACATGATGCGTTGTATTGTTCTCAGCACTATTTTCATGGGTAAGGTGCATGCGAGTAACACATATGTTAAGTGAAATGCAGAGGACTGACCTACCTCAGTCCTTCACAATACATTCATGTTCAAGTGTTAATGAAACCATGTATCATTTACCATAATCATGCCCAAGTACCCTTGACCCTCCAAAAACGTTCACATATGCATATGTATCAACACAACAATCACAGAATATGCAAAACGCACACAAAAAACCACACCTCATTTCAACCTCCACGTATAAGGAATCATGCATCTCTCAATCCCACCTACTCATTGCACCAAGCTCAAAAGCTTAGAATCAGACGAACTGCATCTACATTTCCCTTAAACAACACAGTTCAACAGTTTTATCCTACTATGCTATAGAATTACTCCACTCACTGCCCACCTCCTTGTGATACAAATGTATCCTGTTGGGTTCTTTCATAGTTTTCCCTAAACTTTCTCCCTAGGTTTTTCAACCTCCACTCATGTTCTGCCCAATCCGATCCTTGCTTCAACATACCCTTAGGAGGGAATAACAAGCTGGCTTCTCCTCCTCTCTATTTTGAGAGGAATAACCAAGTTTCTATGAGCACTACAAAATTTAATTTGGTTGGTATCCAATAATCTTACCTAATTTACCTGTGATAAATCCTGAACATTGCCAAAGCATTCAACATACTTCACTACGGTGGTGTTTTCCCCCAAAAAATGTCTTTTCCTGTATTTTATTTTGTGGAAGGTGGGGGTTCAATTCTTGGATTTCTTCCATTGTTATTACTCTTCCTAACACAATTGGCTATGAAGAGGACAAATATTTGGGCATTGCAACATTGGGTTGATCTTCTCCATAGTTCCAACATGGTAGAAGGGCAGAAGGCAGAAATTTCTTCTTACATGCCTTAGCGCCTTTCGCATGTATGAGCTTTGGCATTTGCCATTGTCTCCAATCGGCCATCATCTAAAGTTGAAAACTTGTTTTATCCCAGGTATTCATGTGAGGGATGGATGGCGGGGAGGGTTATGGTCACTCAAACGTGAAACTCGCTCCTTTGAAATATCGTAATGGAGCAACCATCCCTTTTTCCTCTCCGTGCAAACCCCCTATCATGATTTTGAGTTTTCTATGTGTTGTGCAGGTGGATTCTATGCAAAACATAAAATCCTACGTTGGTTTCAAAGGCAAAAGGGGATGGTCGCTTGACAGTGATTGCAAAAGAAACACCATTCTATACTTGAATTTTTTTCACTATACGCAAACCACCCTGTTTTTCATGCAAACCACTCTAAAAAAAATAGCAATTGGTGTTTTAGGATTGTATTTTTATGCGGACACCTGCTGAGCCTCGCAATAGTAGGATCCAGAATGTTCCCTTTCAACACATAGGGAGTCTTGAGCCCCCCATGTGAACCCAACTCCTTCCCCCTCTCAAACAGCCATAAAGCCCTCGTAAAAGGAATTTGTGACTTTTCGACAAAAGAATCATGACGTGAGCACTCTGACGCCCCACACACGTAAGCTTGACATTGCTATTGCGTCACATTTTTTTTATTATTTATCATTGATTTAACACCACCTGTGGGTACAACGTCTTCAAAGATCAAAGTGCTGGATACGGTGTCATCAATCTCAAGATTGTGGATGTTGAGTCTTTATTGAGAATTCTGCGGGTATGAGGTTGAACCCGTGAAGGTGAAAACACACATTATCTAATGGAAGGGAGCCCGGTGGGAGGGATTTTCTACCTGGACCATCTTAAAAACCAAAAAAAAAAGTAAAAATCTGATGGACGCAAGTCACATACACCCAGTTTTTGGAACAAATTGCTCACCCGCCCGTCATCGAGCAAAAGATAACCCAGCTACCCATCAGTCAACATTACCGCTAGGCCATTAACAAGAAAAAAACAACTATGTTGAGGTTGCATGCCATGCTTCGACAACGCATTACATGTGACGTCATCTACAAGTATCACAAACCCCTCCAATGAGGGGTTGATGATCATAGCAAGAGGGGGTGTTTGTACAAATCTTGAGGGGATTTTGGCACTGCACGTTCATTAAAGGGGAACCTCTTGGGCTCTTGCTCGCCCCTGCTACCACAGGATCCAGCAGGAGCGAACAAAAAAGAAAAACTGTACAATTCCAAATGTAATTCTTGCTATGGTTTGATTAGGGTTTGCAAGGTATAATAGGAGGTTTTCATGTCCAAAAAATTTTGAAAGGATATTTTTGCTTGTTCTTGAGGGAGCAATGTCCTCACGTACAATTCTTTTGCTTGTCCAACAACGCTTCCGCGAGTGAGCATGAAAATGAGCTGGGCTTGTCTATCTTTTTGCCGGTGTTGTGCGAATGAGAATCACAATTTGGGTTTTATGGGTATCTGAGCTCTTTGGCCCTAGTTGAATCTTGTGAATTTATTCCTTGATTTCATTTTGAATGGCCAAAAGCATCACCAAGGCTTCGTTTCTTGCTAGGTTAGTCCCCTCCCACTGCCACCTTGCGTTGCCCCTCGCCTCTGTTAGTAGTTTCCATGCACAAACAAGGTAAGATTCTGGATTAGACACCTTTATATGATTTTGGTGAACGTTTCCCTATCCAGATGTTACACAACCCCCCTCCCTCCCAAATCTCGGGGTCTATTCAGAACCCATACGAAGAGGGTTTCAATGGTAAAGGTGAGCGCTCACTGTCTTGGACTGGTTGATGTCACATGACATGCAACAACAACATGTGCACTTTCTCCTTTTTTGGTCATTCCTTATCATTGTATTGTAAAATTTGTGCATCTAGTTCTCTCTACAAGGGACTGGTGATCCAATGCTCATTTTGCGGTTTCTAGGTGAGGGATAGAAATTTAATGTCGTTAGGGAGAATCTGGACGAATCTTCACTCCCCCGAAGACAAGAAGATGGCTGTACATTTCCAGATACCATGCAAACGCATATTATGTCACTCAATTCTCTAACAGTGGCAGCAAATGTTGCATATCCCCAACATACTTTCATACTCGATCACGACATGCATGGTTGACTGAGAGAGGGAAAAAAAAAACAGATGGGGTCATTGCTTCCTTGTAAGAATCTTCCTTGAGGAAAACCACCCTTTTGTGATGTTTCCTATGAGTTACAAGAAAAATCCCACTTTTTACATGTAACCCCTATTCAGAACTTACCTTGAATTACATTCCAGGTTTTGGGTTTTACCTTTGCACCGGCTCCTGTCGGGTCTCACGGTAGTTAGGCCATTCAAGTTCCCTTTCAACACATAGGGAGTCTCAAACCCCCTACATAAGTTCCACCCACAAAAAATCATGAGTAATCCCTCTATTGAGGGGTTCATGATATCTTTTGCACAAAATCATGACACCGGCAAGTCGATCCTACATGGGATGGGACATCGACATTGGATGTTTTTTCCCTTGTAACTCACTGGATAATGGTGGTTAAAGATGTGAAGTCCCTAACTTACACAAATCCATGAAATCCGAGCGGGGGCAATTCTTTGGCCCACTATTTTGTGGCCCACCACATGTGGACATCAAGGATTTTTTGCTGATTGGCTCAGGATGTTTTGGCCCCGTGCCCCGACCTCCGGTGTTCCATTCCAGAAAGTTTTGGTAACTTCGACCCCATCATTGAGAAGTTGACAAAAGTGTCGTGATGATATTGATGTTTTTCTATTGTTCGGTCGACATCTTGAAAGCGCTGGACTTTTGAAAAACTGCATCTCAGTATTCTTGAAGCCCTCCGACTTCTCGGCAATGCTTCTTGAAGCAGCCAGTCATGGCATGACCTCGCACAGGTCATTTGGCTCGAGCACCAAGGACCCAACATAAGCTACATTATGATTCTCAATTCTGTATGTATGTGCTCAACTCACTTGATAACTTTTTCATTGATGAACACTTACTGCACAATAAAAACTATACATTTGTCTCAAATCCTCGAATCGTCTACAGTTTTCACTTCATCTCTTTGAACTACCCATGCTCCAATTGATGTTACAAGATATCACAATGCAACGGTGCTAGAGAGACATCCAACACATTAACAAACCGATGACAGCTTTTCACGAGTCTTCAGTGCATCTCCACCATTCAGACTATTACAGACCTTGCCACGACAACAGTGGACACAGCGAGCGGACCCGGCAACGAGTAGCAGTCACCCGTGAATACTCCGGTGATGGAAGATCAGCAGAACGCAAACAACAACACTCCAGATAATCCAGATGGCAGTGACAAATTTTGTGACAAATGGCATAGAACTGATGAGCCTGATGGCCAACCCAGTGACCAGCTCCTCAGACATGGTGAGCCCTATGCCTCCGCCACTATCCGTTGGGAGATATCTAGCATGATAGAAGGAAACACCCGACAAGCCCGTATCAATGACGACATGTACTAGAACTTGTCGTGACTCAGGAGCCTCAACACCCATCCGCTCCAACAACAAAGATGATGATGGAGGAGCTTCAAACTTCTTGTGCACGTGAAGCACCACTCACCAAGAGAAACATCAAAGTCTCGAGTGAACTTGAGATTCAACCGGCACTCCCAAAGTCGTTTGATCCTCTAAACTCAAAAGGACTGACGGAAAGGATGTGGCTCACACATACTGAGGTGTACTTCACCTCTACCGGGCTCAACAACAATTAAAGGAATTTTTACCTCACAGCCTTGCTTTTGCATGACACGGGTTTTAGTCGGTGGTCCGGTCGAAATGCCATCAAATGGTAGCAAAATACCAACAGAACTGGATCAACGGCTCGTGTGATCACTCTCATATCGTCCACTGCAGGCGTACTACCTCTTGTGTAGATCAATCCAGCTCGGCACGGCACCCTCACGCCACCAGAACTGTGGAGTGACTTCACGCGTGCTACACTTGTCTACTTTAGATAACAGATGAGAAGTATGGCACACGGTTTAAGCTTCAACGCCTATGTCAGTAACTAAGCGAGATAGAGTATACACGGTGTTTCCATAAAACCATCACTAGCAGTAACCTCGTCCCTAACAAACTCTATTTCTTGTACAACAGCATCATGAGAGATATGGCAAGAAATTTCCATCCTTGGCATCCAGGACAACCTTCCAAAAATTATCATAATAGCTGACCGCATTGAGAGTGCCAACTACAATGCTCGGATGCACAAATCCAATGGCTAGCAATCCACAAGCGAGAAACATACGGTCAGAAAAATCTGCATTGACCGATAGCCATCTGAGCGGCCCAAATTGCGGAAGATGAGGGTTCCCGAGATAGCAAAATTTGATGAGGGGTACAAGGAAAACCAGTCTGCAATACTTCTATGAGTACATCTAAGGGGTGGTAAAAGTCACATAATGGAACCAGCACCACTTACTGGAGGAGCTTCTTACAGTTTTGTCGGCAACAACATGGTTTGGAACACGAGCTTACAAACCAAACCAAGGATGTTTGAAGGAAAAACTTCTGACGCATGACTGCACATTTGTTGAGTTCATGAACCTCTCCGACTACAAATCAGAGATGTGCACGACACAAGGGGGTGAAGGACTTGTCTAATGAGCGACCACAAAATCATCATCAGTAAGATTCTATGTACCAGCACAATTTGCAGGTGGACTGGAGAAGCAGATCAGTCTACCTCACCCTAACTGGCAAAAGATGAAATCTGTCTCTGATCGAGCTACCCATAATACAATGGCTGTAATGTTAACAGAAGAAGTGGAAGCATAAGAGGAAGTTGCAGCAACTACAAAAAGCCAGCCAAAATCTTTTGACGTGACTAGGAGATACCGGCAACACAGAGCCCAAGCATGGCTAGTCCACGTGGAGACAAGGGAAGTGGAAGAATTCGCAGCAGCCATGAAGACCACATCAGCCTCAACACCTGAGAAGTTTATTGCCATTCCAGAGGAGTTTTCATTGCTCATTTTGGAGTTCAAACAGATTTTTCCGCATGAACTACCTTGAGAGCTACCTCCGTAGAAAAACGTCCACAACCAGATAGACTCGAATCCAGGCATAAGACCAACGGGGAAAGGGACCTATTGGGTGAGCGACGACGAGCTGACTTAACTGGACCAGATGCTCAATCAATAGTTCATCAGACCTTCCATGCCACCCTACACAATACCTATGCTTTTTGTATTAGAAAACTGAGAGATGCGGGTGTGTGTGGACTATCAAGGGTTGAACAACATCACCGTCAAGAACCGCTACTCTCTTCCACTAGCAGAAAAAAGTTTAATTCCGCAAGACCTGGATACTCAGCAAATTTGACTTATGTAGTGGCTGTGACCAGATCCGGGCATCTATCAAGGACGTCGAGAAGACAACATTCCCCACTAGGTACAGGCACTTTGAGTTCATGGTCATGTCGTTTTGACTCACAAACGCCCTGCAATATGTATGACAAAAATGAACAACGTTTTCCACAGTCACCTCAACAACTTTGTTGTCATATACCTTGATGACATCTTGGTGTACAACTACTCTCTGGGGGAGCACAATGGACATCTCCAAAAAGAGAAGAGACCTTTTCTTTCAGAAAACTCTCAAAATGCAACTTTGGTTGCCATTTGATCAAGTTCACGTCATTGGTGGCGGACGAATCACCATGGACCTGGAAAGGTGAAGGTAGTCGCTGATTGGCCGAGGCTTACCAATGTATGGGACATCAATGTATCTTTAGGCTAAAGACGATTCCGTTGATTTGTGAAGGAATTCCCTCGAGTGTTTGTGCCTCTCTTCAATCTCACTTGTAAAACCACCAAATGAAGTTGGAGGGATATCGAACAAGAAGGACTTCGCTACTTTATAAAATATCTGACCTCGGTGTTAGCTTTACGATTGGTGGATCCAATGATCGATCCATCAAAGCCGTTCTTCTCCAAGACAACAGCAGTGGAGAATAACCAGTTGCATACATATAAAAAAAAGTTACCCACCCGAAACTCGACTACGTAATGCACAAAAAAGAGAGACTTGCAATCGTGTACACGTTCAAGACATGCCGGTTCTACTTCAAATGCCGATGATGCATCATCCACACAGACCACCAGGCCCTAAAGAGTCTCATGACTAATCCAAATCTAAGCCAAACATGGATTCAATGGATGGAGTTCCTCGAGTCCACTTGGGACTATGACATCGAGTACCGACCTAGGAAAATGAATCTGGCGGATGCTCTCAATTGGCAACCAGACAAGATGGTTGAGATCAATACACTACTCATTGAATGAGACACTAACCTTGAAAGGTTGTTTTTGAAGGGTTAGCAGGAGCTCCGTGGGTACAACAAAACCAAAAAATGGTTCAACAACCTCTAATACAATGACTTGGTAATTTACTCGCAAAGTCGTCGTACCACCAAACGAACAATTTCGGACAATTCTATTGGAGGAATGCCACGACAACGGTCTAGATGGATACTTCAGCGAGGAAAAAATGCTCAAGAAGTTGGCAAAGTACTATAGGTAGAACAAGATGCAGACCGACGTGTCAGCCTTATGCAAATCGTGCGATGCTTGTCATTAGTAAAATTCTCCTCTCACGAGGATACCAAGACTACTCTAGCCACTTCATGTTTTGATTTAGTTGTGGGCCGACATCAGCATGGACTTTGTGATGGGATTGCCCGCCACTCTCGAGGGTTATGACGCCAACCTCATGGTGGCGGAAAGAATTCCAAAATGTCGCACTTTGTCCTGATAATGATCATCGAAGAAGGAATAGCCCGATTGCTTTCTGATCGTACAACTGCACGATGCGCCATGTACAATCATCAGCGACGGAGAGGACTGCTTCACTAGCCGTTTTTTACGCAAATCGATGACGGTTACAACAGTCGAATCTAGCCATCAACGTCTTTTCATCCTCAAACCGACATGCAAACCGAACAGACCAATCAGATACATGGAACAACTTCCATGCACTCTATGCAAGCTGCATGGCACCGATTGGACAAGCTTCCAACCACTTAACTCCGCAACCTCCACCGCAACAAGTAAAATTTCATTTGAGGAGATCTATACTTACGTTTCTACCACACATGTAGGATGGCAATGTAGAGGAATATTCTCGCAGTTGACATCCACTGTAGGGATTCTCCAGTATCTGGGAGGAAGCAGGACAAACCCTCATGAAGACACCAACCACTGTGAAACAAGCGACCAACTGGCATTGCACTGTTGACGTGTTTAGCGTTGGCGGTTACGACCTCCTCAGTTGGGCGAGCATCAAATTTTGACGACAGGATTTTGTGCAGCTCAAACCCATTTGCGATTGAGCGGATGCAAATCTTTCTAGCCGCACGATTCAGCATACGAGCCATTTTCACGATTAAAGGTGGTGCTTCGTTTCTATTTCCAGGTTTTGGGGGCTCGAGACTCATGTCTCGATGAGTCGCGGTCCGAAAACTAATATCGATCAAGAGTCTACTTCGACTCTAGTCCAAATTCGGTCCATAGGCTGGATTGAAGTCAAGAGGAGTGCCGCGATGGAAGATCCATCGTGTCACTCCTCCTCCCCTCTTGTTGGTTGCTGGGGTCCTATTCCCATGTGTATGTGCCACATGGAAGAATATGATTTTAGGTTGCATGTTTACAATAATGCCCTATGACTACTGCGTCCATTTGTGGCACGGTTCATCTCAGCCAAAATGGTTGAGGCGACCATTCGCTCCTCCTTCTGAGATGACTATTCTGAGGGCCTACATTTTGGTTCAGCAATTAGTCGTAAAACAGACAACGTCTGTTACATTGGCATTAGAACCAAAGCTTCCGCGAAAAAAATGTGTGGGTGTCGGAAACACTTAGTCGACGGATCTGAACATCGTCGGACCGTGTTAGCCGTCGACGCAGCCCAAGAAAATGTTTGGACCAGTTCGTCCAAATGCCCCCCGATCAGCGAAGAGAGAAAGATGGCCGAGAGCCGAGAGCAGCTTCGTCGAGCCGACTGAAAAAAAAAAGTGTATCACAGCAAAACGCCCACCACTTGCCCGACAAGCTTGCCAATGCCGAGTGAGCAAGCGAGTACGTGCAAGTAGAGTGTCGTCGCCCCACGGGATGGAGAGGAGGGGTCTCCTTGTCCCCTTGCCAAGGGGGAGGGGGTGTCTCCCCCCCTCTCATCCATAGAACTGAAGGGGAGGAGAGGGACGAACTCCCTCTCCCCCCTCCCCCCTTCCCGCTCCAACACCGCCAACGGTACCGATGGGGAGGAGAGGGTCAGACTCCCTCCCTCCCCCTTTCAGCATGGCACCAATGGCACCGACGGGGAAGAGAGGGATGGGAGTCACTCTTCACCCCCATCCCACAGTGCTAATGGCGCTGAAGTGGAGGAGAGGGACAAATTCCCTCTCCCCCCCTCCATGGCGCCAACGACGCCGAAAGGGAGGGGAGGGACAGGAGTCCCTCCTCGACCCCCCTCTTCATGGTGTCGACTGCACCAAAAAGGGCGGCTGAGGGGAGAGTCTGCCCCCCTCCCTCGTCTATGGGGCCGACAGCGCCAATGGGGACAGGTGAGGCGAGAGTCCCCCACCCCCCCCTCGTCCACGGCGTCGATGGCGCCAAGGTGGGGAGGGTGAAGGGAGATTCTACCCCCCCCCCCCCCTCGTCCATGGTACTGGTGGCGCCAAGGGGGAGGAGAGGGGGCGTCTCCCCCCCCTCTCCCCCTCACACACGGGCTGGCGGCCCTATCAGAAGGAGAGGGGGTGTTCTCCGCCTCTCCTCCCCTCCCTCACGCAAGCCGAAAGCTCAAGGGGAAGAGGAGGAGGCTTCTCCCCCCCTCACTCCTCTCACAAGGGCAAGCAGCTCGGGTGGGGGACGAGCAGGAGACCTCCCTCCTTCCCTCACTCACAAGGGCCGATAGCCAAGGAGGAGAGGAAGGTACCTCCCTCCTTCCACCTCGGTGGGAGGGCATGGCCTCGGACGCGCCTAGAGAAAAAGGTTAAAACAAAACTCTTGCATCACAGACGTGCGCTAGTGGTGTAGATGGTAACAAGATGACAGTGCCCACTCTGATTCGAAGTTCGAACGTGACGGAGGACAAACTCTTCTCCTTCCCCAAAACTACCTCATGTTCTGGACCCGGTCAGTTCCACATGAATCGGAGAGCAACTCCTTCATTTGGCATCCGTTTTAGGCCCCATAAAAAGCAGTCTCAAGCTCAGACCAAGCGTAAAATCTGCATGAAATGAAAATATTCTTTTAAAAAATCTTCAACTGCTACTAGCACAAGAGGCGAGAATGATTTCGACTCTATTGAACCCGACGTTTGGCCTTGTTGGCCGTAGGTTGACCGCCACAAAAAGCGGTAAGGGGCTTCGTCTGGGCTCTACAATAACTTGAATAGTTCTCAAATATTGTTCTAAAATGTTTTCCTCTTCATGGAAAATGGGAAGATCGATAGCTATCCCAATACACCATCAGGTAACGCTTGGAAGATTCCAAGCATCAAACCAAAAAAAAGAAACTGCTTGGTGTGCCACGATCATGTTCATTTTCCATGAATCCGCAAGTTGAGAGATTCTATGTCAACCATTTTCAAGAAGGTTTGAAACAGTGAAATGGTCAGACCCAGGTGTGTGGTCTACTGGACCATGGGTTTCGCCGTAAAATCGAAGAGCTCAAGTTGAGATCTTCCAAAAATCAGTGGTCATGGCTTTTTTCCTGTTCCATTTTGAAGCTCAAGCAGGAGGAAACCCAATAGTTTTCCATGTTCTAAACGACATTCACCTGGGAATGCTTCAACGAAAAAAAATCAGGACGGACATTACCTAATTCTTTTTTGATCAAAGTTTGTGGTGTTTTGTGAGAAAACCCGAAAGGGCTGACCTTCCAAAGTCACGATATGGCTCAACGAAGGTCGTACATGCAATAAACAATTTTGTTTGTGTAAAAGAGCCACTACGGCACCGGGTTACAAAACAAGAACGGTGATGTACATCGAGACGGGTTCTTGATCTAGATAAAAAAACAAGGTGATTTACATGTTGTAACCACTCGACGACTCACCTACTCGTCGTAACAATACAAAATATGCAGAAATCACAAAACAGGTGTTGATTGAATGGTTTACCGGATGTCGACCACATTATCGACGTAAGTGCTGATTGCACTACAGGCAATAGCACAAGTGCTGGTTGCAAAATTTTTGTTGGTATAGAAAACACAAGTGAAAAAGTGCCAGTTGCACTTGAATCACGGATGTTGGAAGCCTACATGATGCTAATGTCTAACGCACTGCTCATGGTCTACGAGGGTATGACCAAAACACGTACTAATTGCGTATCCACGTGGGTGTCAATTGCACCAAGAATGTTGGATAAATATTTTGTGAATGGATTTCCAAAAAAAATGAATGGGAGTGCCAATCTCACTTAACACACGTGCACGGCGGTGGAAAGCCACATGTAATGGTTGGTTGAAAAGTGCCGGTTGCACCTGGAATACGATCGACATGGAAAATGCAATCGTAGCATTCACGCAAGTGCCGGACACATCCTTACCATGATGTTGAATCCATGGCCAATAAGTGTGTTCTTGACACAAGTGCCAGATGCACCATTGTCATAAACACCGACTGCACGATTAACAAAAATCTGCGAGTTGCACTTTTGTCATGGGTGCCGAATGCCCCATTGATGCGAGTGTCGTTCGCACTATGGCCATGAGTCCCAAATGGGCTAGCCATGCTAGTGTTGATGGTACAACACATGTTATACAATGCTGATTGCATTAATAACATGGATACTGGTCGCACCCCATTGTTTCAATTAGCAGAAACTATGCAACCATTGCCTCGTTGTGCTAGCTTGCAATAGACCATTGAATGAAAGCATACGATCTATGCGCGAAATGCTTCTATTGGCAAGTGTGCTAAGTGCAATATTTGAAGCGCTAAAATATATCTCAACGACGTCAAGGATGTCCATTCTGATCAATTTTCAAATAAAGAAGTGACAGGCATGTCGACAAACAATCACGCGCGGATGTGGTGATTATATGTATGCCTGAATGGCGTAACAAAAACACAGCAGTCTCGGCTGTCACCAACACTGACAATCCTAGGAGGTTAAGAACTTTGCCCTACCAATGACGGTATAGGAATTACTTCTGAAGGAAGTACGAGCCAAATTCTAACGGATAATTCAAATGTGTGACGAGGACAATCACCTCAAATTTGGACCACGCTAATGGTGGACAAACTCCTCCATTTCCATAGACGGGACATGCTACAAAAGCCTAGTCGGTTAATCATCAGTTTCAAAACATGCACGACTTGCATGACCGTAGGAGGTCAGTGCATGACCAAGTGCTGGAGACAACCCTCTTTTCAATGGGTCACGGTATGCGATTCATACCATTGTACTTTAGCCACATAAAACTGGGTACACGGCATGCATGGGAAAAGTGCACGACATACACAAGAACCTTATCCTCTAAATGTTGGTGCGTCGACCACGACACCCATTTATGGATAAACCGGACGGACAAATGATCACAACAGTCTTGTGACATTTGAACAAGCTGACAATATTGGCTGGAGTTAGAAATGGTGATACCATTACACCAAACGTGTGGTTTGGTGGGCGTAAGGCGTATGTTGCAACAATCGCACGTCCCATTGCGCCACCACGTTCAGAGGCAAATGCTATGTTTTCATGACTTAGCCCGTGTCATGACTATGTCATGAGATGCTAAACAGACTTGGTGTGTTAGCATGACAACTCAAATCCTCGGCGATTGATATCGCGCTGCCCGTACACTGTGTATGTTGGATGCACCAGTACCTTTCAGAGGTCCTGTGCATCATTAGTCATGGTCGATGCAAAACATCGGTCCATGATTGAACTTGTCAAGGATGACATCCTTGAATAAATTCTCAATGGTGAAGCCATTGACACCCTCTCCCTCAGAGAGTGCTGGATACAATCGGAATACCCGACCGGTACAAACTATGCAAAGGTACATGAGTGTACCGACAACCCTGTTAAAAGAATAAGGACACTTATTAGTGGGGGTTGTAAATGCGGCAGAGGGGGACAAAGACGTCATAGTGTGGGGGTTGAAAACTACGTGTCACTCTCTTGCGTGTGACAAAAGTGATCGAATTTCAAAGCTGAACAAATTTGAAGGAGACACCTTCGGTCTATCATCGGTCAGTGAGTGAACATGTCAAGAACATTGATAGACAAAGGTATGTGAACCGATGTCGATGACATGAATTCATCCACACTTTGGTGAAAATCCATTTCAGAGAAAATTAGTGGTACTCGTCTTCTACTTATGGTGCTCTAGTGAACTATTACGATCTCGTAGTTTTTTTCTAGACCAGCTACGTCAAGGTCTATGTTTTGCGCTCAAACCTTATGACCGTGGAGACAATCTACAAGCCGATAACTTTAAGCTAATAGTGTGTTAGCACCTACATCTTAGTGGCCCGACCAACGACATAACGAGTCATAATGAACATTGACACAAAACAACGACCAGTGTATTGTAGCTAAATGTTGATATGAGGACTCTTCAAGATGGAGCTTGAGAAGCGACATTCCTCACTAGATTCTTTTGATGTTCGGAGAGACGTCTCAAAGTTGAGGGCATCATGACACGAAACACTAGTGTGTGTCACGCTCTTCAAACACCATATTGATGGATTCTGATCATACCAAAGGCATGGTGTAGCATCGGCCATCGAATTTTGTTGGAACAAAACCAATCTCCGAGAGAGATCATACCAATTACGGTGTAGTCGAATCACGCTTTGATGACCCAAGAGGTCACGGTGAAGGGCTGAACTGGCGAGATGATAATTCAAGTACATTGTCGAATGCAAGTACAATGTGTTTTGGATGTCGTTGCGGTGGTATTCCCAACAATGGTTGTTTCAATGATGTCTTCAATGAGGGCCATCCCCTCAACAAGTGCCTTGGGTGAGGCATATAGAAAACACTCCGTCGAGTGGAAGTATTGAATGTACACAACAAAAGACGTTGAACATGTTTCGTTGTGACTTGGCAAACACAATCTGTGACGGGTTCCTGAATGGAACCTTAGGACGTGATGACATAAGCCGGAAGGACTTTGGAACTGGCTGTTCCAGGGTCATGGGATGTGCTTCGGAGGTGCTCTATCACAATCACATGGAACTGACACCCAAACAGTGTTCTTCCAACTTGTATCACAATGACTGTGATCATGGTACATCCGTCTGGTGAACACCATACGATGAACACTTTGTTTGTGGATAGAACCCATGGTCGTTGAGATTGGTTGTCTCAGTTGACCTAGTTCAAAAGCAGTGTGCTTTTGACAGGGACGTGAGCGGCAACCTATAGTACACGTTTCAGCCCGAAACAAGGGGTTGATGGTTGAGACCAAGATCATCTAGGTCGAAGCATTGCCATGTATAGTGATGGAATCTTACGGTAATTGTGCATGCCAGACAATCGATGCCGCCTCCTTCAAAGATGAGTGCAGTCTTTGAGAGGAAAGAGAAGCGTGCTCTGTAACCATGTCTTGGGGCCTTGGTGCTTCCCAACTATAAGATAAAACTAGCATGCAAGTTGCATGGGCTCAGCGGAGCTTCGTTGAGTTCAGCCAACAAACCTAGAGCTGCTGAAAGTGGTATAGCGGGCCTACTCGTGGGCATGAACACGTGGTTACAACCCGAGAGGGCTGATGTCCACAAACTGGGTTGCACGTACAAACAATGTTGCATGGAGGTACCACATTGGCAACACCCACTTGGAAGAGACCATGTCCGAACGAAATGGGAAGTGTTGTGTGGACTTGGACAGTTTTCACGGTGACGCCCGGTTGATTAGTCACGGTGACTCTCCTTGTAAAGGGGGAGGAGGCGTCACCACAAAATTTTGCTGAAAATGTACCACAGAAATTGTGGAAGTTTTCATTCCACGTACCCTCTTCCAAAGTGGTAAGAAAGTGCTGACAATGTGCGTCCCAAAAGGCATCGGCCATGCCATTGATACACACGTGCGACGAGTCTTCGATGAAGATCCATCAACACTTGTAAAGAACGTACAAATGTTGTATGTGTCTCACCTTGGTAAAATCCAAGAGACCACGCGATCAACAATGGATGTTCTACGTAAATGGCCATAATCACAAAAACCACATGTGTATGGTTAATTGAGCGTGAACGCGATGCAACCGTGTTGTGGATAACAAGAGTTCACACGTGTGATCTTTTTTGCGCTTCTTGTTGCATGGTTTCCATCATGAAGTACCCGATGATCAAACCTCCGTTAGTGAAGACGAACCGAGACGATTCAAGGCAAAGGGGGAGGAATGTAGCGTACGAGCCATTTCTAGGATTAAAAGTGGCGTTTACTTATGATTCTCAGGTTTCCGGGGCTTGAGACTGGTGTCTCGACAAGTTGCGGTCTGAAGAATACTATCGGTCTAGAGTTTAGTTCGACTCTAATCCGAATTCGGTCCATAGGCTTGATTTAAGGCAAGAGGAGTGCCGCGACAGAAGATCCACCGTGTCACTCCTCCCCTCTTGTTGGTTGCTAGGGTCATGTTCCCGCGTTGATGTGCCATGTGGAACAATAGGATTTTAGGTTGCATGTTTAAAGAAATGCCCTCTGACGACTACATCCATCTGTAGTCGTCATACGGCAACCATCAGGTGGAAGGGGGGGAGGTGATAGAAGACGTCCTCGGACATGGTCGTGATGGAAAAACAGTCGAGTTTCTAGTTGAGTGGCGCAGCAACGACGCCGTGGAAAACAACTGAGAGCCCTACTACAACCTCAGAGGCGTTGATCATTCGATCGACGACTACTATTGCCGCTACATGTTTATGTTTACTTGCGCGCTCAGACGTTGCGACCAAAAGTGTTGCGTTCCTTACGTACATGAGTTCCTAAACTGTGTGCGCGGGCATTCATGTCCTTAAAATTGTGGCCCACCGCGTGTCGACCTCACGATTCTTAGGCTGATCGGCTGAGGGCATTTTGGCCACCTACTTGGATCTTCCGAGTCCCGTTCCGACAACTTGGACCCCTTTATGAAAAAGTTGAAATAATTTTCGCGAACCATATTGATGTTTTGATATTTTTCTTTTGACTTCTCGACGAGGGTGGAATTTTATGGATCCACGCTTCGATGTTCTCGAAGCCCCCTCACTTTTCGTTGGAGCTTCTTGAAGCAGCCACTTATGGCAGGAGCTCACACACGTGGCTTGGCACAAGTGCGGAAGACCCAAGATACACCTCATTTTGATTCTGGTTATTGTATGTATGCGCTCGATTCACTCGACACTTGCTCCTTGTACACTTCCTCCTTCATACGTATCATCAGTGTGTCCAAAATCCTTGGATCATCTACTTTACTGCACTTCATCCCTGTGAACCACCACAATACCGTTCAGCGTAAGAAAATATGGGTATTTGGGGCATTTTGAGCGTTGCATTGATACATACATCACTTCGTTTCTTAAAGCGAAGACAGATGACCTTCGCCCCAAAAATAAATGCCAATGTCTGGGTTCAGGGTCTCGATGGAAATAACGAGGTCAAATAGAAAGAGTATCTCCTGCCGCAGCCTGACAAGGAGCATTTGCGTGGCCAAGGTTGTGGGAGGCGATCCCTCCGCTACGCGGCTGCTGCAGCGCCCATCGGCAGCGCGATGCCCCGCTGCAGGTCGGCCTGACTGCCACGTCATCACTCGGCCAGAAACGACAAATAGCCGTCGTCCTTGTCGGCGGTGCGGCACGGCCATCCTTGTCGTTCACGTGACTCGCACACTCACAAATCGCTTGGTCTCATATTCCTTGTCCGAACTCTGTCTATGTCGATGGCGTGGAGCTTGCCCTGCTCTAGCCATGCCTACTCCTGGCCACTTCGCTCAGTCACCCAAGCATGTTTTCTCAACATGCGGTCGCATGTGAAGAAGACAAGCAGTGGCATCAGCGACGTTGTAGTGGCTGGTGACCACTACAATCGGCGCACCCAATGAACGAGGCTAGGAAGTTGCCCAGCAGTTGCCGATTTGATGAATTGCGGCAGTTTTCAGCCGACACTACGACCTCAACCAGCCGCACTCATCGTTGTACGACCAGGAGTGGTGCACTGCGCGAAACGTTGACGCGCGCAAAGCGTGCGACTCTTCGGCCAGCTGACAAATTAATACCGTCTCCATTCTGAGACCGCCGCTGCCGAAAGCAGGCGGTTGCCTCTTGTTCCGCCGCTGGCGGGTGTCCCGTCAACTCGCGTGAGTCGATTCGGACGCTTGGTCCCACGGACCCGTCCTGCCAGAGGGAAGAAGGGTTGGTCGCGCAGGGTTGCACGAGGAATGGCGGTTGCGATGCGGCACAGGGCGGGAGGGGTGGGCTGGGAGTCGGGATGCACTTGCTCACGCGTGGCCCAGCCAGCCCAACCACTTCACTCGCAATGGCTTGCAGGCCGCGGCGGCAGAGCTCAGGGGCGCGCGCTGCAGCGGCAGCGGCAGCTGCGGCAGCAGCAGCACCAGCAGCAGACATACCAAGCCACCAGGCATCACGCCTCCACACCTCCTGGGCCATTGTGCCAGCGTGCTAACGGCAACGGCAACGGCAACGGCAACGGCAACGGCAAACAACAGCACCGCCAGCAGTCTCTGCCGACCGATTCTCGCAAAGGGAGGAAGGCGGGCGGCAGCGTCGGCACTGACGTGGGCGGCGGCATCGGCGGAGGAATGGGCAACAAGAATGCTTCAGTGGGGTCGATCGGGTCGGTTGTGGTGTCTCCCTTTCACAAACTCAGTAGCTTGATGCAGCAACAACAGCAGCAGCAGCAACAGCNGTTGGGATGCGTTGGTAAGATCGTTGGGATGTGTTGGTAAGGTTATTGGGATGCGATGGTAAGATCGTTGGGATGCGTTGGTAAGATCGTTGGGATGCGTTGGTACGATCGTTGGGATGTGTTGCTGAGTTTGTTGGGATGTGTTGGTAAGGTTGTTGGGATGCGTTGGTAAGTTTGTTGGGATGCATCGGTAAGATCGTTGGGATGCGTTGGTACGATCATTGGGATGTGTTGCTGAGTTTGTTGGGATGTGTTGGTAAGTTTATTGGGATGTGTTGGTAAGGTTGTTGGGATGTGTTGGTAAGGTTGTTGGGATGTGTTGGTGGTGCTGCTGTTCTCTCTAACCCTCTCCGGCTGTTGCCGCCGCTGCTGCCTCCTGCTCCACCCCCCCCCCTTCCAAACCCCCATCGTCCCCCCTTGAGCCTCTATCCAAGTTATCACGCAATACTTGGATGATGCCAACAGCTGGCGCACGCCCGAAGTGTTGAATCTTCTAAGCCAATATGCAAATCGTGTTGAAAATGAAACACTCAAGTGTTGGGCACAGGGTGGTGAAATCCACTGCTTGGAAGCAAAGCTCTTCCAGGGAGGCATCAGTGGAGTGCGAGCAGAATCAATGCCCCCTTGTCGCATAGGGTTTGGTATGAAACTGCAGCTCTGCTGATGTGGACGAAAGCGCTCCTTCTTGTCCAATGGCTCATGGCTTTGGAATGGGTCATGGCTTTGGAATGGGTCATGGCTTTGGAATGGGTCATGGCTTTGGAATGGGTCATGGCTTTGGAATGGGTCATGGCTTTGGAATGGGTCATGGCTTTTAAACGGGTCATGGCTTTCAAACGGGTCATGGCTTTCTAGGCATGAGTATTCGAATACATTCAACCTTGGCAAAGTATTAGGATTCGAATACTCTGGTATTCGACTTTGACAATATCCGAATGTTTGTCGAATAGTTGTTGAATAGTGGTTCGAATACCTTTCGAAATACTTACCGGATACTTGTCGAATACCAGTATTTGGAGGTATTTGATGCTCGAAAACTTCTCCATGTCTCTTGGTGTGGGGTATTTGATATCTGAAATTTTGTCGAATATCGAATATTTTTGACGAATATCAAATACCGAATGATTTTTTGCAAATGCCTATGGCTTTCAGAGGTGTCATGGCTTTCGGAGGTGTCATGGCTTTCAAAGGTGTCATGGCTTTCAAAGGTGTCATGGCTTTCAGAGGAGTGATGGCTTTCAGAGGTGTCATGGCTTTCAGAGGTGTCATGGCTTTCAGAGGTGTCATGGCTTTCAGAGGAGTGATGGGTCATGGCTTTCAAAAGCCATGACCCGTTTGTTGTCGGAATGGAGCGGTGACACATTCCGAGGCGCTCATGCAGTGCAAGTGTGCATGCCCATCATCCAGTCTCTTGTGGGAAGACAGGGCCAGAGCCATGCTCCTGTAGGGCCCTCAACTCTGGCCCACCCTGCCGCAGCCACGATGTCCTATGTCTGCCAAAGAGGAGGAGGCGACGGTTTTTTTCTTCGTCGATTGTAAACATTCTTCAAAACGTTTTGAAAGAATGAGATTTATTCTGGCCCACCCCGCAGCTGCCAATGTCCTAGGTCCGCCAAAGAGGAGGAGGAGGCGGCTGTGGTGGGGAGACCCTGCTTCTGCTTTCTGCATGGCCTTGCGTGAAGGCATCGGTCTTTAGGTTATGGGTGGACAGCAGATTTTATGCCCGTGCTGTTGACGACTTCCCGTTTTCCGTGTGTGGCAGCAGGCGGGTTCTGTCACAGCCGAAAGCTGTATGGATGGACAGAGGGGAGTAGGGGAATGGAGGGGAGCGAGGGTCGGTTGAGGCACAGATGGAGACGAATATTTGGGGAAGAGGTGTCAAACAGTCATGCTCGCAACCGTGCAGTGACGCTGTCATGTCGCCGGACAGAGGAAAATTTTCTGAGACAATTTGCAGATTGTTCCAGAAAACAAAACAGACAGACGACCAGGGGCTGGCGTCAAGTCAGACGGAGCATGCAGCGAGTGAGCCCCTGACGAGTGTCCGACCAAACCGGGTGTGGAGTCGTGCAAGGCTTGGGCTCTGGCACCTCGCGGTGCATTCCCTCTGCTCTGCTCTGCGCAGGCGGCGGGGTCGGAGATGAGTTGAAAATTTCTTCGGGAACTTTTCAATCTGACACCACGGTGCATTCTCTTTGCTCTGCTCTGCGCAGGCTGTGGGGACGGAGAGGTGGCCAATAGCAGTCGATGGAGGTGGTGGTGGAGGTGGTGCGCGCTCTCCACAGCCTCCCTTGGCTCCCTTGTCGGTAACAGAGTTGGAAATGGAGGCACTTCAGAGGGAGAGTCGACGCATCATGAAGATGCACAAGGTGAGACACAATGTGGTATGGCGTGGCGTTGTGTGGTGTGTTGCATGGCATGGGGTGGTGTTGCATGGCATGGGGTGGTGTTGCATGCCATGGGGTGGTATTGCATGACATGGGGTGGTGTTGCATGGCA
>SZWC01016308.1:0-26782 GCA_023375785.1 Penium margaritaceum
GACAGAGAGGGAGATACAGCAAGGTAGAAAGGGGGAAGGTGAGGATTGAGGAGGGAGGAAAGTGGGAACGGAGCAAAAGCAGGAGGGAGGGAAGGAGGAGGAGAGGAAAACAGGGAGAGGGGGGAAGGGAGAAAGGAAGAGCAAGAGATCGAGGGAGTTCCGTCAAGAAAGGGTCTGAGGTGAAAGCACCAGTGATGAGAGGCAAGGATCAAGGCCTGCTACAACCCTCTTCATGTTTATGTGGCTCGAGCAACACTCAGGAAGAAAATGAAGAGAGCTTGAGACGCAGTAGTACATGAGTAGAGCCAATGCATGGCAGAAGGGTGTACATCCAACTCCAGAGGGCACCCACATGCATACACATATGTGCCGACACACACACGTATGCACGCATGCATACATGGATACATGCAGGGATGCGTGCATGCCCAGCAAGCATGGGCACATTCGTGGACGCACAAATTCAGTCATGGATAGGCATGTACACAGACAGACACAGACACATGAACACGCATGCATGCACAAATGCACCCATATGCCCTCACACATGCAAGAATGCAGGCTTGCACACCTGAAAATGTGCATGCACACACGCATGCACAGACGGGTGCACTCACACATGCACACAAGCATGCATGCCTGCATGCACACACACACATGCATGCACACATGCAGGCGCATATGCATGTTTGCATGTATGCTCATGCACCTGTGCACGCATGCGCACGCGCGCTCGCACCTGCTGGATGGTGGTTCTGAACACGGGTCTCTTGCTCGCGCTGGCGTCGCACGCCAGCTTGGTGTGGAGTGGCTCGAGAGCGCCAAACAGCTCGGCGTAGCGCGGCATAGGATGCAGCAGCCCAGGAGGAACCTTCACCTGTGTGAGCCTCCGCACCACACACCACACACCCACACACACACACACACACACACACACACACACACACACACACACACACACACACACACACACACAGTGGCGTAGCGCGTCGTGTCCATGCATGGAAAGCCACATTCACGCGCACAGCACATGCACACAGCACACAAATCAGTCGGCGCTATTTAAAACTCACTCCACTCGGGGGTCCTGTAGCTGTGCTGCAATGCACACAACAACGGAAGCAGCCCTTGGAGGGGGGGGGGGGGGCGGGCACGTGGCACTGTTCCGATTGATTCCTCTCAGCAGTAACGACGCCACGCCACGCCATCCCTCGCCGCGCCATGCCACACTATGCTGCAGCGGCCCACTGTAGTGACATGTACCAGTGGACGAAGCACCGCTGCATGGCATTAGACTGTGGCGGAATTGTCGAGTGTGAGTGCGCGTGGGGCGTGGATTGCAGTGTTTACGCTTGCCACGTCAACACCGGTTTCATCAATGCTGAGGGATTGCTCAGTGGGAGTGACGGCGGCAGCACCACCACCACCACCACCACCAGCAGCGGCACCACATTTACCGCAGCCCCCGCCGCTGCCGCCACCTCCACCACCACTACCTCCGCAAGCAGCAGTAGCAACAGCAGCAAGAGCAGCACCAGCACCAGCACCGCCACCAGCAGCAGGGGCAGCAGCGACCCCACCCACAATCACAGCACCCGCTGTGAACGCAGTGCTGTGTCTTCATCGTGCTTTCTACGCCACTGCCTCAATGTGGGGGTAAGACTGGCACGTCCGACACCAGAAGGCGGGAGACGGCGCCTTGGAGCTGTCGTGCTCCTCTTCGTGTGTGTTCCAGGTTCAACATTTCTTCAACGCTTCGGGAATATGTTATGGTCGTGAAACTTCCTGCGGGAGGCTTGCGACGAGGCACGTGCACTCTCAGTCTGTTTCGCTTTTTTTTTTGCTTTTTTTTTACGGCACTATTTCTCGCTCTCCAACGGCGTCAAAAACAGCGGCATTAACAGAAGCGGCGTTAACGGCAACAGAGCCAGCGTCGCGCGGATGGGCGCAGGGCGGAGCTGGAAAGCGGCAACGCAGACCACCGCCTGCGCACTAAGTGAGGGCTGCATTGCACCTCGCCCTCATCTCCAATGGCCCAGCGCCATGGCAGATGCCCCCCCGTGTTCAAATCTCCGGAGAAAAAAGAGCTGAGAAGTAGCAAATTTTCCGTCTAGGAAAAACTCGCCCTGTTATCCGCCACGCGCGCTTGCTCTCTCGGCCATCGCACTCATCACAAGCGCAAGTCACAGCGTACCGGATCACGTCGCGTCGCATCTCCAATACCATCACCGTCAACAGCAGCATCACCAGGACCATCACGATCACCATCACCATCACCGTCACCATCACTATCACGATCACCATCACCATCACCATCACCGTCACCATCACCGTCACCATCACCATCACCATCACAGTCACCATCACCATCACCGTCACCGTCAGAATCACCATGACGGCGCACGTTAACGGTTCGCGCACCTTCTTGCCTTCCGCCTGCAGCTGCGCGCCCCTAAGGTACAGTTCGCCGCGCACGGCGTACTTGGTCTGAATAACCCGCGGGTTTATGCTGTCGGGGGTCAGCCTCTTGGTGCCACTGCTGGTATCGGTGGTGGTCGCCATGGCACAGAGGACTGCGTCGCTGTGATTCAGGAGAGCCTTTTTTGGCTGGCAATGGACGACTTGCCCCTGGCTGGCAGCGGCTGAATGGTGAGCCCTCCTTCCTCTCCTTGGCGAATCAATCCGCCTGATTTGTTGTTCGTTGTCGTCGGCTTGTCTGGTGGGGTTGGCTCGGGATGGCAGACAACGGTCGGATAGGAGCGCGAGGGTGTCAAGGTGGGAACAGGGGAGACACCAACGACAAGGAAGTCACAACGAAGTCCGCGTAGTGCAGCAGTTCTGTATGACGAGGTGTTCCCAGCCGCGCTCGTGGGCAAATGTGAACCACGACGTTCGATTTCCGGCTGGATTCGCTTGGACCTAGCGTTCGTTCGGAGTTGGGAGGCGGCAGCGCTGTGCGCTTGTTAGGGACGACGGGGTCGATGGAACCTCTCTCGCTTGTATCTCTCATCAGGGCATTGGAAGGGGCATATGGAGATTTGTCCGTCGCCTGCGTGGAATGCTTTTCGGCAACGTGGACGAGCGACTCCAGACCAACCGCCGGGGCCGCCGTTGGCGGACTTTGCAGACGGTGCTTCTCCTGCTTCTGCTTGCTCGCTCGCTCGCCTGCGGGGCGCCATGAAACAGCGCAACACCGAGGAAATGCATCGCTAGTTGGGGGCCCCTTTGCGGGATGCATTTCACCAGGTTCACTCGATTCGAATGCCGGAGAGAATTCTTAGATCCTCGCGATTTCGTTAAACGTGTATCCGAGCGAGCCCATCCATCGAAAGCTTTACTACTATGAACCAGAAGAGTTTCCAAATGGCTCTCCTTCGATTGGATCTTGTGCTGGTTTGAGCTCGACGCGAGCAATCCACTGGCAGGCAATCGATAACGAGCTTCTATCTTTCGTGGGGGGTTTGTAGATTGTCCAGGCTGAATTGAAGGGGAAATGTTCATAATGAAGAGCAGTGGAAGGCCAGTAGAAAAACAAATGCTGTGAGATGATTATTACAAACAGTGCCCTTAATTATCCGCCACCACACCAGAAGGCTTGTGCCAGCGCTGCTCGCTCTGGTCCTAGCTGGCACATCCGCTTTGGACCCATTCTGGACTGCGCCGTCCTATCCCACAGTCCTCGGAAAACTATCTGCCTCGAATGAAGAAGCGACCATTTCGCCTTCCATCCAATCTAAAAAATGAGAACGGGGCGTGCGTCGAAACGCATGAGGGGAGTAGCGTGGTTAAGCTTAATCAAACTCTTACCTTGACTCGCAACGTGAAGTACTTGGTTAAGAGAGAAAAGGCAGAAAAGGCAAGTATTTGTAGGGTTTGAAGCTACTACACAGGATTTTCTGACAGTAAACTGAATTTCCGCGTCTTGTTCTAGTCAGAATGTCGCGTATATCCCTGTGACAATGTTATCAATTGAGCAACAGTTTTTTCGTTGTTTTTCCTGTTCGCTTTTGCGTTCCCAGTCAGGCCCCATTATAATTGAATAGTGCAGTTCGCGCGCCAGAGAAGGTGGTTTACAGGATTAGAGCTTCGTTGAAACATGCCAGACCACGATTTAATACTAGTGTGGGTTGAGAAAACTAAATATGGCATGAATTGTCACAGCCTTCCCGTCCACAACCAATCCGCTTTCCAGTGAAAATGCTTTTCGCTAGGCATACCCGTCACGTGGAAGAGAAATCAGCTACAAAATCGACAACGTGGCACGTGGTCATGAACTTTCAATGCAAGCGCCGACATGTGATTGGTAAGGGCGTGTCGTGTTGTCGCAGAAAAACGCGCAGTTTCCAAAACGACACGTATCATTATATTTCACGGGATATTTCCTATGTACCCCCATGATCTTTGAATTTAGGGCAGTTCGACCTCAGGGCCCTGTTTGACACAGCGGTTCCATAATGCAGCCCGTTTCGATCCTTCGTCAACCAAGCGGCTCCGACAACCGATCTCACCAACGGAGGGGCCCTGCAGTTTAGTGTCAGCGATGACAGGGCCCTTTGAGCAGCTCCTGCTTGTCGGAATGGCGGAAAGGCGAAGTCCACAGCTGTCATAAGCCCTTGGGTTCTCCGTCGGCGAGACCCGTCTAAATATATGGTGTGCAGAAGTCATTCGCAAAGATAGGTTTGATTTTAAAACTTCATGTATTTTGTGGGTTTGCATCTCTGATTCAAATTTGTTTTCGTTTTTGTTTTTGTTGTCTACAACTAGTCTCGATTGCGTTACCGATCTGCCGACACATGCAGCGGGCCGAGCCCTTATCACGGCGAGGAGTTCCCAACCGGCAGGACAGCCGGCAATCTCGAGTAGCGAGAGTTGCCGACGGGCCCTAGCGTTGGTCGGTGCCGGAATGCGGGCTCGCTCGCTGATAGATGCGGCAATGCGGGTCCTCGCGTTGGGTTACATGTTAAACCCAGGCCCCCGGATCAATTTAACCTTGAGTTAACGATTGAGATTTAATGAAGGATAAATCAACCTTTGGGCCCAGCTTCGTAGGTAGTCACAACGCGAGGACCAGCGTTGCCGGATCCATCAGCACCGGAACCTGTGTTCAGGCGGCGGTCAACAAAAAAGCCCACATGCTGCCGGCGCGATGCGAGATAGTCGGCCTGCTGCCGGACTGGCCATCTTAGGTGATTGCTTGCCAGTATTATGCACCGGGAAATGAATTCGACAATTTTCTGAAAATCTAAAATCGTGCGGTATGGAAGGATGACATTATTGGAACCTGATCTGTTGACTCGTTTTTCTTTCCTGAGTATGTTACTTATTAAACAAGTCCCATTCGCTTCGTCAAATTGTTCGCTACTTACGGACTCTCGTGGGCAAACGCTGGCCATCGATGTTGCCGAAGGGCCCTAAGGTTGTCGAAGTTGGCCTACGAGGTCCTCTAGTTGGTCACATCGGCCGATAGGGGCACAAGGTTAGTCAGATGTTGAAACGGGTCCTTGGCTCCAAGGTCGAAGTGCCCTTTAATGAATCATGTGATCCTTGATTTCAACTAGGTTTCTTGGGTATGAGTTATTTGGGTGATCCAATTTGGTCAAATTGGTCGATTTTGAGACCCTTGAATTAAACAAAGTCATGTTCAAAGTCTTGTGTATGACGTGTTCTTCTATGTTGGTCAATGACGCGTATGTTTCCAAAGTTATGTAGATTAATGTAACTTATGTATGCACGCTATTATCCACATGTAGGAACTAGTGCTATGTAAGTCAATGAGAATGTATGAAGGAACATTAAATTGAATTGTTTATGTGGCTTCTTGAATTCATCAGGCTATGATTTAAATGGATTTCAAATATATATCAAAACATTATATACGAATTCAAAAATCAAGGGGGTACCACGTATTCAGACAGTGGGAATCTCTCGCGCGAAGAATTCAAAATTCATATCAATATTTGCCATGCATTTCCAATTTTAAGTCCATAAGGCCACGCTTTCAGATTTTTTATCTACATGAACCACGAATATTTTTTCTGATCACGATATGCCATGAGGGGCATATAAGACGATAGTATACATCCCGCATACTAAGGAATTTTGTGACGTCTGCTGGAAATTGGTAAAGCGTAGGTTGGGACAGTGGCGTTGATGCAGCGTGCGGGCTTCCATGCTCGTTGCTTAGTCTGCTGCCCCCTCAGTCTGCGCTCAAGAGTCTGAGGGGTCAGAGTTTGTTACTCCAAAGTGCTCGCGCCAGTGTTCGCACCATAGATTGGCTGAAAACTGAAAGTGACTGAATAGGAATGAAGAATGAGCAACAATGGGAGACCCCTCCACGTTCTAGCTCTCCCCCAGCTCTGTAGAGCTTGTTACTGAGCTAACCAGCTAATAAGAAAATAGACATAGACCAATTTTAGGATAAATTGACCATGGGCCCTATATCTCATCTGACCCAACGTGAGGACCCGCATTTTCGGATCCATCAGCGTAGGGACCCGCTTTCGGGCGGCTACCAACGAGGGCCCGTCGGAAATCCTCGCGATTCGAAATCGCCGGTTCTCATGCCGGTTGACGTCTGCCCGTCTTAACATGCAGGCAGCCTGTATTGTGAAACCGCAGAGGGGTCGCTTCCACCCTGTTTAATCGTCGCGCAAAAGTAGAGAAAGTCGATGTACAAGACAAACTATTGGATAACGGGAGGTTTGATCGTTGAGCAATGTTTTGCAGTCGCACATGTCCGACACACGTTGACTCTGGTCTTCTCTGGTTGCTCAAGAGGGTCAAGGGCGAGACTCTGCTTGCGACGTGGTTTGATTGCGTTTCTGACACGCACTAGAGTACCTCAAGGCTCTGTCGTTTTTTTAGATCGGCCGGCAAGGCCTCATGGTTGACGAGATCGGCCGTCGAGGCCCTATAGTTGACGAAAATTTAAAACGGGCTTCCTAGTCATGCCGTACTGTGAACAAGGATCCTGATGTCGAAGTGCCCCCTATTTTATGGCAGGAAGGGTTTTCTCGGTGAGCCCTGCCAGATGGCCGACAGCCCAAAACCGGATGTCGTCCGTTTTGCCTGAAAATTAGACCATACCATAATACGGACACTACAAACGCAGTCGTGCGGTCAGGAACAGATAGAAACATAGGAGCAAATAGTTATGGCTGCCCGAACCCAGGTAGTGTCTATGATAGTCCATGGTGCCAAACACTGCCATGCATGAGAGATGGACCGTAAGCAGAGCATGACGTTGCAGATACAATGGTACAGTCAGATCAAGCGCTAGGCGCATGCAGACAGCATCTGCGGTGGCAGTGACCGCCGACGGCCCGATCGCCGAGGAGGCCTGCCGATGGAGTTGAGTACATCGTGGTAGGGAGGAGGCTCCATCGAACTACGTGTAGGCCCCAGCGTGCGTCGGCTCCACCGGACGACACTCCAGCAGCGTCGAGTCTCCCTGTTAGTCATCTGTACGCCGATGTACACAAGCCAAGAGGACACAACAAAGCACAACGAGAGATGTGAAGAACCAACACTACCCCATGACGCACAAGCGTTGTGCACATGGACGGGCAGCGACACATTCAACAGACAGACTCCTCTAGGGCACATGGAGACGTAGACCAAGACAAAGAGTGCAACTCACGGATGCATGCCAACTGAACCCAGAGCTTTCTTAAACGAGTCACGCTTCGGTGCCTTGGTCAAGAAGTCAGCCAGCTGCCGTGCTGTCTCAAACCACACCATGCTGACGCTATCGTTATGCAACAATGATCTCACATAGTGATACTCAACATTGATGTGCTTTGTGTGTGTGTGTGATACACGCCGTCATTGTCGGCGATGGCCATGGCACTCTCATTGTCACAATGCAACGTGATGGATTCAACGCACTGACGCAACTCGGACAACAGACGACGCAGCCACACGCTCTCACATGCACCTGAGCGAAGGGCTACATACTCAGCCTCAGCAGTGCTACGTGCAATGCACCCCTACTTGCCACTACACCAGGACATAGAAAGATCCAGCCTGTTATGTTCTTACCGTCCAAACTGTCGGCCCAGTCACTGTCGGTGTAGACCACCGCGACAATAGACGGTTGTTGGCAGAACACGAGACCTCGCCGTGGACTCAAGACGACATAGCGTTGTACTCGGATCGTGACCTCGAAGTCGAGGTGATGCGGCTCCTAAGAGAACTGAGCTAGGAGGTTGACGGCGAACGCGATGTCCAGGCGTGTCGTCGTCGCCAGGAATATCAGTGACCCAATGACTCGCAGATACGTGGTCTCGTCAACTGTCTTCCCCACAATGGCTGGGTCAAAGTTCTTTTCCTTCACCTGGCCATCGGGTGACATGGGTGAGGATGCGCTCGGGACAAGGGACAGGCCCCGGCCGAAGCGTGTGGACAGAGTCTGTACATACGCAACCTGGTGGAAGTGTAGGATACCCTAGGAGCGATCATGCTCAAGCTCCATGCCCAGGAAGACTCGAGAAGACCTAAGATCCTTCATCTGGTATGCGCTGTGTAACAGGTCCTTGACACACTTTATGGCAACCTCGTCTAGCGACGTAATGAGGAGATCGTCGATGTACACCAAGACAGCGGTGAAGGTCTGGCCTCGCGCGGTGATTAACGGTGCGGGGTCAACACTACTGCGAAGGAGGCCGCTGCGTAGGAGCGTGATACTAATATCCTCGTTCCAGCACCGAGGCGACTACTTCAGGCCATAGAGGGCCTTCCGTAGCCGCCAGACCTTCTTAGTGCCGTCGTTGAAGCCTGGAGGTTGTACCATGTAGAGCTCCTCACTCTCCAGGGAGCCATGGAGGAAACCGTTGTTCACGTGCATCTGGTAAAGGTCCCACCCGTGCTGGGCAACCAGGCTGAAGAGTGCCCGACTAGTAGAGAATCGGCCAACTGGGAAGAAAATCTGGTCGTAATCAACCCCAGGGACCTGAGCAATCCCCTTGGCTATGAGGCAGGCCTTGTACTTGTCCAAGGACCCGTCCGGTTTCCACTTGCGTCGAAAGACCCATTTCACACCGATGGCCTTCCGAACTCGAGGGAGATTGACGAGGTCATACATGTGGTGCTGCCGGATAGCAGCGAGCTAGTCGGTGCAAGCAACATCCCAATGTACAGCCTCAGGGGAGACTCGAGCCTCGCGTAGGGTGGTTGGATCCTCCGTGCATACCTTGGAGCGGACTACGAGGGCGTGTGCATCTCGAGCTCCAGGTGGGACGTGAGTGAGTGCATCCGTGACGGCATGCCGATGCTCTTGATGGAGCATGGCGTAGCCCAGTACGGAGCCCGGGTGGAGTTTTATAATGATGGCTGAAGTGGTCAGGCCGAGGGCCTTGGTTCCAGAGTCCCCACTCACTATCGTAGGAGTGGTTGAGACACGTCGGACGACGGGAGGCCAAAGCACCACAGTGCGCGACGTGGTGGTCTGCGCACTCATGGACGGCCTGGATCGGAGGCTGCCGCTTGGGCCACACGTGTAGCGCGGTCGGGTAGTAGATGGCATCGAGTCCGAGGAGCTGGCAGAGGCAGACGGAGCTGCTGGTATGAAGGGACCAGCGGACGCGACCGGGTCTGCCGGCTCGAAAGGACCAGCAAATACGGACGGGGCTACCGGCGTGGAGGGACCAGCAGACTCGACAGGAGCTGGCGGCCAGGAGGGACCTGCGGATGTGACAAGGACTAGAGGCCCGGAGAGACCAGCGGACGCGACTAGAGCTGCCGGCCCGTAAGGACCATCGGACGCGACTGGGGCTACCGTCCCGAAAGAACCAGTGGATGCGGACGGGTCTGCCAGCTCGGAGGGACCAACGGACGCAACTGGGGCTACCAAACTGGAGGGACGAGTAGATGCGGACGAGTCTGCTGACCCGGAGGGACCAGCACATTCTGACAGGTTTGCCGGCTCAGAGGGGCCAGCGGACGCAACTGGGGCTGCTGGCTCGAAGGGGCCATCGGATGCGTCTTGGGCTGTTGGCCCGGAGGGGCCAACGGACGCGACTAGGGCTGCCGGCCCGGAGGGGCCAGCAGACGCTACTGGGACTACCGACTCGGAGGGACCATGTGATGCGCCACCCGGTAACGACAACCACACAATGGCCACACAGCCCCAGACACAAGCCGGGTGGCGGTCATCACACTGACCGAACCAATGCTGGTACGACGTAGACATGCGGGGAAGGGGTCCATGGGGAATCCGATTCTAGACCCACGTCATGTAGGCCATTGCTTCAAAGTAGAAGCCATCAGAGAGGCCTGACTCAATTCATAATGCAAACGACATCAGCCACGGTGCGGTTCCATCGCTCAGAGATGTCGTTCTGGAATGGTGTGTAAGGTGCCGATATCTCGTGGCGGATACTGCGGGAGGCAGGGAAATTCGTGGTCTCTCCCATGTACTCGCCACCACGATCGGAGCAAAAGCGGTAGAGAGGTCGACCACACTCACGCTCCGCAAAGACATGCCAGTCCTGAACGGTCAGAGAGACATCGCTCTTCTGCCGAAGGCAGAAGACCCAACGGTAGCGAGAGAAGTCATTGGTGAGGGTGAGGACATAGCGGCTATGCTCTCCGACAGACTCGATAGGGAGAGGACCCATGACATCGGAATGGACGAGGTCCAGAGGGGCGGACATACGGGAGAATGATTGGGGTTAGGTGGACCGGTGTATCTTGCCTTGAGCGCAATCAATGCACTCTGTGGGGCACGGCCAAGGGAAGGAGTCCGGGTCAAGGCCCTTGGCCGGTTGGTTGCGGAGCATGCTATCGACAGCACTAGAGTGGACGTGACAAAGGTGGCGGTGCAAGAGATGTGTGTGTTGCGGTGAGAGTGTGCTGGTGACAAAGACGGCCTCTCAAGGTGGATGGGGAGGGGACGGAGGGAGGGAAGGACAGACGAGGTACGTGCCATAGGTTACCATGGGCGGTGGCGTGCAAAATAACAAGATTGGACGGACATAACAACACAGTGCCAACGCCACGCGAGTGTAGAACGTCCATGATCATGCTGTCAAGGGCAATGACGGACAAAAGGCTAAGCTCAAGACCTGGGACGAAGAGGACGTTGGTCATGGAAACATCACCGATGGGACCACAGAAATGAGCGACGCTGACGCCGCAGACAAATAACACCTGCCCGGAGCCCGTCCAAACACATGCCACATCGCCAACAGGGCCAATCACACTGAATGCCTTGTGAGAGGCGGTCAGGTGATGCATGGCTCCGGAGTCAATGATCCAAGTCTCGACAGGGTCGTGGACCAGATTCGCCAAATCACAAACAGTCACATGGCAGCAAGCAAGGGACGCAGAGGCGGTGGACGGTGTCACGAACCGAGACTGCCAATCATCAAGCCACGCGACGTTGTCATAGAGAGAGAGGCAGAGGGAACGAGAGACGACAAGGCGGATGAGGAAGCAAGACACGCTCGCAGCTTAGTCCTAGTCATGCACGGTAGGGCAGACAGACCTGAGGTGATGCAACTTGCACTTCCTTGGGGGTGAGGGCGAGGCAGGCTGAGCTAGAACGCGATGAACTACTCCAACTAACGCTCATGAGTGGACAGTTTGGGAGTGTAGACGGAGTGGAAAGTGACAGCGTCGGAGCCCGGATAGAAAAACGACTGCACCGGAGATGGAAACGGAGGCCCCAATGGCTACGGATGATGCTGTTGTGGAGCTGGTGACGGCGGTATCAGTGGGGCAATTGGAGGAGTGGTGCTGCTGGATGGGGTGGATGCATCAAGGCCAGCGATAGCGACGGCGGCAGAGGCGAGACGGCGATCACGTTGGTGACACATGGTGGCAATGACGCGCGCCTCGTCCGTCGGTAACGAGCACGTGTACCACCCGTCTCCTAGCTGGCCACAGTTGTGGCAGACCGAGTCACCACCACTAGACCCTGTCGATTGCTGCTGCTACTGCTGCTCAGGGCTCTTACCCTTTCTAGCCTTGTGTTTCTTCTTTGCAAACAACGAGGAGCTGGTGGATGCAGGTGATGCAGGGGAAGTTATGGCCACGGAGGTGACTACAAGGGAGGCGAGGGCCTCTGTGCGCTAGATGCAGGACTCCAGACGAGCTTCCTCAATCCTGAGAAAGAGCTCGTATGCCCAGGGCATGAGTGTGCCCTGGGCTGCCATGGGTGGAGAGGAAATCCTGGGAGTAGTGGACAAAGACGTTGGCATAGGCGTCGGTGGCACCGCGCTTGATAGTAATGAGCGCGGCCAGAGGGGGTGGAACAGACGTGCCTAGGCAACGGAGGATGTCCTCAGCCCGCCGCCAGTAAGAAGTGACCATCTCGGTCTCTGCCATGTGCAAGGAGCTGAACTCTCGCAGCAAAATGCTAGTCTCAGCCTCACTGGATAAGCGATAGGGACGGATGAGGACGTGCCATGTGGATACAGGGTCTGGGATCCAGCCAGCGGTGAAGTCGCAGAGGAAGGGCTCTAAGGCTAGGCGTGAAGCCGGAGGAGCGATGGAGACAAGGGCGCGTACGACGCGACCAACGTCATACTACTGGTCGACATTGGTGGAGTCATACAAAAAAGCGTAGTATGCCCACAAGCCCTCATCCTGGGCCCAGATGCAGAAACTGATTTGTAAGCTCCACAACTGCTCCCCGGCCTGAAGCGGCGGGGGCGGGGTCTTAATGTCCTTTGGCCTGCGGCCGGCACCCCGAGTGGGACCAAGGACTGAAGTCACTGTATGCCACTTGCGTTGAGTCTGATGTTGTGCCAGGTAGGAAAGGAGTCGACATAGCGGGACTGGCATGCCTAGGAGGAAGGAAAGGCGACAGGGTACTAGTGTGAGTCTGTGACACCAATGGTTGTAGTGCTGTAAGTTCTTGCGTCAGTGCGACAAACTCTTGGTGAATGGCAGCTAGGGGGTCGGAGGCTCCGGTGACAAAGCCTATGAACTGTTGTTGTTTCTACTACTGCGGCTGTTGTTGTATTAGTAGCTACTACTGCTGCTGGTGCTACTACTATTGCTTCCATTGCTACTACTGCTGGTGTTGCTGTTGCTGCTACTACTTCTATTGCTCCTGTGGCTGGTGCAGCAGCTATGGCGGTGGCTGCAGCCGTTGTAGGGCTGCTAGTGGGGTGGGGGATTTCTTTTCTTCTTTTTGTTGATCAAAGCAAGCTTGCTGCTCATTGTGGACAGCGAGCTGAGAGTAGCAAGCTCACTGATCGCTGCTAGCAGTTCGCTGCTCGCTGCAAGTAGTGAGCTCCTTGCTTGCAGCTCGCTGCTCGTGGCGAGAAGCGGGCTACGAGCAGCTACAGCTGCTACTGGCTGTTATTGTAGTGGCTGCTGCTGGTTGCTGCTGGCTACTGCCGGCTGTTGCTTGCTATTGTTGCTGCTGTAGCTGGTTGTTGCTGTTGCTTGCTGCTACTGTTGCTACAGCCTTTTGTTGCTGCTTTAGCCTGCTGTTGCTGTTGTAGCCTACTGCTGTTGGTGCTCGCTACTACTGCTGCTACTTGCTACCACTACTGCTATTATTCCGAGCTGCTGCTACTGCCTGCTGCTACTTCTTGTTGGTGTGGACTACTGCTACTACGAGCTGCTACGAGCTGCTACTGGTGTCGGCTGCTATTGCTGTCGGCTGCTGCTGGCTACTGCTGCCACAACTCGCTCTTGCAGTTGTAGGCTACTGCTACTGCTTGCTGTTGTTGCCTATCACTGCACCTGGGTGATGTTGCGGTGTGCGTCGTCGTCAGCAGGTGTCTGATGCGGCCTGCCGCTCACCTCCTCGTGTCACGCGTGGGGTTCAGTGCTGCCAAAAGTTTCGGCAGCATTTCCCATGGCCCAGTGGCCGTGGGAAAAAATCTGACGCCGCCACCAGGCGGGTCAATGCTGTAAAAATAAATCCGACAGCATTTTCCCTGCAGTGGCGCATATGGGGGTCCGACGTAGTCAGGCACCTGTACGCCAGCTATCTGCTGCTGCTGCTGCTGCTGCTATGCTTTGGCTCTGGTACCAAGTTAGAAACTACTAAAGCGCATGTTGGGAAAGTGGCATTATTGATGTAGCGTGCGGGCTTCCACGCTAGTTGCTTAGTTTGCTGCCCCCTCAGTCTACGCTCTAGAGTCTAAGTCTGAGTGCTCTGAGTTTGTTACTCAAGAGTGTGTGCGCCAGTGTTAGCTACCAAAAGTAGCTGAAAACTTTAAGTGACGGAAAAGGAATGAAGAGTGAACAAGAATGGGAGACCCCTCAAAGTTCTAGCTTCCCCCTGCTCTGTAGAGCTTTTTACTTAGCTCACCAGCCAATCAGAAGATAGACATAGACCTGTTTTCCGGTAGGCAGGGTTTTCTCGGTGAGCCCTGCCAGGCCGACAGCCCAAGACCCGGGCGTTGTCCGTTTTGCCTGAAAACTGGATCATACCATAATACCAACACTGCAAACACAGTCGTGCAGTTAAACATACCTAGAAACATAGCAGAAAAGAGTTATGGCTGTCCGAACCCAGGCAGTGCCTACGATAGTCCATGGCGCCAAACAGTGCCATGCTAACATGAGACATGGACCCTAAGCAGAGCATGACGGTGCAGGTGTGATGGTACAGTCAGATCGAGCCCTGGATGCATGCAGACAGCATCTGTGGTGGCAGTGATCGTCGACGGCCCGACCGCCGAGGAAGCCTGCCGATGGAGCTGAGCACGTCGCCGCAGGGGGGAGGCTCCAGCAAACTGCAGGTAGGCCTCAGCGTGCGTCGGCTCCACCGGACGACTCTCCAAGAGCGTCGAGCCTCGCCTTCATTCATCTGCACACCGATGTACACAGGCCAAGATGACACAACAGAGCACAATGAGAGATGCGAAAAACCAACAATGTCTTGTTGCTGTATGTATTCCTTCATCGAAGTCGAGGTTCCGTTCTCTTGTTGGAATAGAGGTGAGTATATTAGTTGATATTTGCGAACATTTCTAGTAGGTTTGACCTTATACGACTATCAAACGGCGGAATTTTCAGGTGCATAATGCAGGAAACCTTTGATTGTGCGTGTGACATTACAAGGGGCTATTCTTTTTTTAATTTCTAGTGCAAGTGGTATTACCAACCGTTTTTACATTACAGGGAAAGGGCTATATATACAGAGAGATAAGTCGACAAATTGAGCAATTGGACACGAGAGATGTGTTGACGCACACATGAAGGGGTGTGTGGATCGTGAACGTGTGGCTTCTGGTGATAAAATTTCAGTAGCCATGGCTTCTTCTGATCTAAATTTGGATGTCGTGGTATATGTTTTCCTAAAAATGGGCCATGTGACGGATAGCTTGCAAAACATAGAAGCCTGGTAGATAATAACTTAGAGGATGAAGGTACATATAAAGACATTCATTGGATATGTCGTAAAGAATCAATGAAACATCATGTAGGGAAAATTTGCGAGAGGTGCCTCGTTCTATACCCCTCTTGACACTAACTACTTGCCATAAGAAGTCCTAGGGTGATAATGTTGTAGTACTTCCTTGTTAATCGTGTTACGCCAAGTCGAACATGGGTGGTTCACACGGATGAGGTGTGGGAAAAATGACGATTCGGGTGTTTGTGACAAATGGATAGTTTAAATTTAGTATCAAGTGTACTTTGATGACATGTGTGCAATGATTCGAGCACATATCAACAATACCGGGAATACTAATGAGGCCTCGAGTCGGACAACGCGTGCGAGGTCGCGTTGTGAGTGGTTGATTTGAGAAGCTCCGTTGAGAAGTCAAGGGGATTCAAGAAAATTGAGGTGCTTATTTACAAATTCTAACGCCGTCAAGAAGTCAACCAAATGATACCAAAACATTGATATAGTTCGGGATACTCCCGTCGACCATTGAGGAAGGTGGTCGAAGTTGTCCATCGAAACTTCTGTAACGCAACACCAAAGGTCGGTGCAGTTGGTCAAGATGCCCTTGGCTGCATGGCGTACAAATCCGGAAGTCATCGCGTGGTGGGCCATGGATGTAATGGCATAAATGCCCACTCGCAAGTGTAATGGCCAGGGACTCATGTACGTCAGGGACGTACCACTCCCTCCCCCTAGCTGCTATGTCTCAACATGTTAGTAGACGTACGCCGGTAGCAGCGAAAGTAACCTTCTACTAGATGATCAACGTCTTGGAGGTTGTCGTAGGGCTTGCAATTGTTGTGCGTGACGGCGTAGCCGTGCAACTTGACCAAATACTTGGTTTTTAATCCACACATTCAGTGTCCATTCACATCTTCACTCACATACTCCGTATCCCCATCCATTTGTATAAGAGGTGGAGGTGCGACAACCCTCATGGGAAGCTCGCATTGGGATCCCGGTAGTGTTTGAGTTTGGTGATGCCGAAGACATGGTGGATCGCCATGCTGTCAGGGAGGCAAAGCTGGACAACGATTGGAGTTTGCATTTGCTCAATCTCAAACTGTTCCAACCAGCAAGGTTTGAGCTTCTCAAAGCCCTGTCATCGGAGTCTGATACTCGCAGAGATGACGAGGACATGATGGCCAGCACATAACACGTCGTCATTGCGATGTCGTTTGGTTACGTGCTTCATAGCCAATTGTGTCTTTGCGAGGGCCTGGCGTGTTTTTTGTCAGATGTTTGCAAAGTTCCATCCACGGATGTCAACCGCGGGGATGTTAATCAGACTCTGTAATCCAGCCGGTGTGGCGAGGAGTTCACTCTATACCAATTTGAAAGGTATTTTACCAGTTGCGGTGGAAGTGGCAGAGTTGTATGCGAGTTTGGTGGTCAGCAGTTTCTCTGCCCAATCATTGTCGTGTGGATTGAATAAAGTGTGGAGTTGTTCGAGCATCTGGTTGGTCCCCTAGGTTTGCCCCTTGGTCTCAGGATGGAACACCATTGATAGCTGGATCTGACTGCCCTAACATGTAATTAGTTAGCGAAAGAAATGGCTAGTAAAATGGCAGTCTCAATTGCTATTGTTCGTGGCACTCCATGCAGACGCATGATCTGATTTAGCAATAACCACACCGTTCCTTTTGCGGTGGCGGCGGTGGTCGTTGGAATGAAGTTTGAAATTGTAGAAAACTTGTCTACCACAATGTGGATTGCATCATACCCCTCAGGAGTGGCTAGACTTGTCAAGAAGTCCATGTTGATGTTCGCCCACGATCCTATTGGAACATGTCGGGGTTGCAGTAGATCAGGTGGCCGTGTGCAACGGGAGTTTTGTCTCTGACAGATGTAGCATGATTTGCACAAGGCTGTCACTTCGGTCTATTGCTTGTCCCACCAGTAGTGCTTCCCCAGTTTCTTTAGTGTCTTGTCCTCGGCCGGTGTTGTGGCATTCTACCAATAGCATTCATTGCAATTCCTTGCTTGGAGGGACAACAACCTGGTGAGAGCATCACCGTTGTCAATAGGGGTTGTCGAACCGAAACTAGGTTTTTTCATACCCGCCAAACTCCTTGTATCCTTTAGAAAACAACCTAGCAAGATATGGATCTTGTTGGACGAGAAACGTGCTGATCTCAGCCATACAATCTGGTCGTCCACTTAGACCATCCGTCGGATTTGATTTTCTAGGCCGGTAATCAATGTCGTTGACTCGAGGAACAATGGGAGCATACTCCCTCCTCTGTTGCCACAAAATCATTACCGCTCGTGCCACCCAAAGTTATCTCATTTTCCAGTTTGACCAACTATGCAAGAGGCCGGATGATTTTATTGATGCATATTTGGCCCACAGTGTACGCCTCCCACATGACCTTCACAAAGCCACGCCTGATCAGCTCTCTACTTGTCTCTCCATTGTGGCTGATCTGCTCCCTGAGCTATCTTTCTGCTGAGCCTGTTCCACCCAACTTACCTGTGGAGTCGGCTCAATCTAGCATTTACTAAGGGTTGCCTCACACCTTGGTAGAAAAATCTACAAAACAAATATCTCCACCACAGTATTATGGTGGCCAAAATCTCATCCTCCTCCTCTTCTTCATCCATAGCCACGTTCTCCAAAGCTGCCATCATGCCTACCACCTCTATAGCTACATCACATTCTACGCAAAGTGCTGTCAGAAATTGGCCCCCGGGTGGAGGCAGTTCCAACGTGCCCCGACGGGTCTGCTTGGAGTTCACGGCTTCTTTTGTGCTGGTTCTGAGTCTAAGCGTGAGCTTTCCGGTCGCCTCACGCTATGTTTCTGGCAGTTGAAGACAAATGCGAGACAGTCACTTTTGCGAAGGGAAGAATGCGATTTTGCATTAGTTTTTGAACATGGACATGATCTGAACATTTGTAAAATCGCGTTCTTCCCTTCGCAAAAGTGCCTGTCTCGCATTTGTCTTCAACTGCCAGAAACATAGCGTGAGGCGACCGGAAAGCTCACGCTTAGACTCAGAACCAGCACAAAAGAAGCCGTGAACTCCAAGCAGACCCGTCGGGGCACGTTGGAACTGCCTCCACCCGGGGACAAAGGGTTATGGGCCCACGGCCCTCACCGGACTCCACATCGTTCACGGCTTCCGCGGCGGACGGGATTGTCGTCGGGGACGTCATCGCCGTCAAACTCTGAGGTCCCGGAGTTGAAGGCTGCGCAATGGCGCAAAAGGAGACGCAGGCCATCCAGAAGTATGCGGGCGGCCCTGGCTTTGGGCTATGGAGGTGGCACTTCGAGATCCACCTCGCGCATAAGGGTGTGCTGCAGGTCATGTTGGGAACCGAAGTCCTCGACGACGCAACAGCGACGGAAGCGCAGAAGGAGGCCTTGGCAAAGAAGAACACGGAGGCGCTCATGCTGCTGGTGTCTGGGACGGCTGAGTCGCAGTGGGGCTACTTCCAAGGCTGCAAGCTGGCAGCCGAGGCTTGGCAAAAACTTTGCACCATCCATCAATCCAAGTCGCTGGCGAACAAAATCTTTGCCATGAAGCGACTCCTGACGGTGAGAATCGAGGAGGGAGATGATGTCATCACCGCCATGCAGCAGATCGAGTCGCTCGCCTCACAGTGCAACGACGTGGGGTGGAAGATCGACACGCAGCTGCAGGCGATGTCCCTCCTCATGGCCCTTCCTGACAGTTGGAGCCCTCTCATCACAGTCTTGGGAGGATGGGCAGAGGACAAACTCATCTATGGCGCGGTCGCAGAGTACATCCGCAACGAGGCGCAGCGACGGAGCTGCAGGGAGTCCTCGTCTTCCTCATCGGCCCTCATCACCAAAACACGTGGTGGCGGAAGTGGGGGCAAGGGAGGTGGCGGACATGGCCGCGGCAAGAAGGGCGCCAAGAAGGGTGCGTGCCGCAACTGCGGCAAGGAGAGCCACTGGGCCCGTGAGTGCACCGAGGAGGCAAAGGTCGGCGGCAAGGACGCCAAAGGCAAGAGTGCGCTCCTCAACGGCACTCAGAACCACTACCTCAAGAAGGCTAACCGGCGATGCCTTGACTCCGGAGCCGAGGAGCATACCCAAATCGAGAAGGTCGAGTTCATCAACTACACCAAGTCCAGCAAGTCCATGGTGGTCGCGAACGACAAGGTCGAGCCGGCGGCTGGCCAAGGAGACGTGGACGTGGAGGTGGTGGTTGGTGGGTAGCGGGTGCAGCGCGTGATCAAGAACGTGCAGCACGTTCCTGGCTTGGCTTACATCCTAAGTGTCATTCGCCTGACTGACAAGGGGTACGAGGTGCTCTTCAGGAGAAGAGGGGCAGTCGTGCGGAAGGACGGTAGCGGCGCGACCGTGCTGGAGGCTAAGCGCGAGGGAGGCCTCTACATTGTGGAGACCAAGGTGATCCGCGCGACGACAGATTCAGCAGATTCGCAATAACGCACCGTCAACCTGGCCAAAGGAGGGGGAGCTGATCTGGAGCTCTGGCACCGACGACTGGGGCATTCCTCACCCGCAGTCGTGAAGGAGATGGCGAAGCGCGAGCTGGTACGCGGCCTCGTCATCGACGGTGCGGAAGAGGCGACAGATGCAGCAGTGCACAAAAAGTGCGAGCCTTGCATTTTGGGCAAGGCACGGCGCAAACCGTTCAACGAGAACGTGGATCGCGCCTCGGACCTGCTAGAGGTCGTGCACAGCGACGTGTGCGGACCATTCAAGACGGCGTCAAAGAGCGGCGCGCGTTACTTTGTCACCTTCATTGATGACTACAGCAGAAAACTCTTCGTGTACTTCATGAAGCGGAAAGGCGAGGTCCTCGACCGGCTGAAGGAGTATGTCGCCGCGGTGGAGAGGCAGACTGGCCGGAAGGTCAGAGCGCTACGTAGCGACAACAGCGGAGAGTATGTGGGCTGTAGCGGGTGGATGAAGCAGTAGGGCATAAAATGGCAACAAACTACGCCGTATTCGCCTCAGTCAAATGGCGTGGCGGAGCGGGCGAACCAGACGCTGCTGAACATGGTACGGACCATGTTGGTGGATGCGGAATTGCCGAGGAGCTTCTGGGCGGAAGCTGTGCGTACGGCGAGCTACACCATCAACCTCACTCCTACAGCGGTGCTGAAGGGGAAGAGCGGCTGGAAGACGCCGCAGGAGGTTTGGAGCGGGCGCAAGCCAAGTGTGGCACACCTGAAAGTGTTCGGGTGGAAGGCGCACGCGATGGTGCAGGCTGCGCAGAGGCGCGACAACAAGCTGGAGCCGCGGGCAAATTCGTATCTCTTCCTTGGCTATGAGAGCGCGCATAAGGCATACAGGCTCTACGACATGCGCAAGGGGGAGGTAATCCGCAGCCGAGACGTCGAGTTTGACGAGCAGCAGAGCTACATCAGCAGCAACGACATGGGCGTGGTGGACTCCCCAAAGACGGGGGAGTGGTTCCAGCTCCTTGACTACGAGAAGGAGCCGGCGGACGCCGAAATTGAGGATGCGGCATCAGAGCGTGACGGTGCACCAGTGGTGGCAGCCGAAGCGGAGGACTTTGGTGACGATCAAGCTGATGAGGAGATCCACCGGAAGAATCCGGCGGATGGGGCACCAAGGGTGCCAAGGCGCGAACTCCCGGCAGAGTGTGCAATGGGCGTTGCTGGAAAATCCACTGGACGCGCCGTCCGTCCGGGCGATGTTTCGCCGGAGCGGGAGAGATCCTCGGGGAGCCGTCTGGTCGATGATTCACCGGAGCATGCTGAGTCGGAGGGATCGCAGCAGAACGACGATGCGCCACCAAAACTACCGCGTCGCAGCGGGAGGCAGCGAAAAGCGGGGAAGCGCTTCGACGCAAGCACCGGTCGATGGATTGGCATGACGCGGTGCATGCTGGCTGCATCAACGGAGCCGACTACCGTGCGAGAGGCGCTTGCGTGGCCTGAGAGGGATCAATGGGACGCAGCCATCAAATCTGAGCTGGCGTCCATCACGGAAAATGATACGTGGGAGCTGGTTGACAGGCCGAAAGATGCCAAGGTCATCGGCTCAAAGTGGGTCTTCAAGACCAAGTTCACAAAGGAAGGTGTGGTTGACAAGTACAAGGCGCGGCTGGTGGCGAAAGGNTACGCACAGCGTAAGGGGGAGCACTACGATGAGACGTTTGCTCCCGTCGCCAAGTTCACAAGCATCCGGGCGATCCTTGCGGTGGCGGCCGCGAAGGACATGGAGCTCCACCAAATGGACGTAAAGACGGACTTCCTCAATGGCATCATAGACAAAGAGATCTACATGGAGGTGCCGGAGGGGGTGGAGGCGCCGGAGGGCAAGGTGTGCAAGCTGCGGAAGTCCTTGTACGGGCTAAAACAATCGCCCAGATGCTGGTACCAACAGATGGACAGCTTCATGGCACAACTCGGCTTCAAGCGCTGTGAGGCGGATCACAGCGTGTACGTGCGGCGCGACAAACAGCTCCATCAGATCGTCGCACTCTATGTGGACGACCTGATTGTGTGCTCGACGGATTTGCCGAGCCTACAGCAGCTGAAAGAACAGCTGAGCAGCAGATTCCAGATGTCGGACATGGGGGAGCTGGAGTCCTACCTCGGGGTGAGCATTACGCGGAACCAGAGGGCACCCACGCTTGAACTGGGGCAGGCCAAATACGTGGCCGAGGTGCTGAAGCGGTACGGCATGGAGGACTGCAAACCAGTTGGCAGTCCAGTCTCCACGACTTGTGAACTGAGTGCGGCAATGGCGCCGCAGACAAAAGAAGAGTGGGAGGATATGGCATGGGTGCCCTACCAATCGACGGTGGGCAGCCTCATGTACGCCATGGTGGCGACTCGACCAGACCTGGCCTACGGGGTGGGCCAAGTGAGCAGGTACGTGGCCGATCCAGGGCCACTACACTGGCAGGCGGTCAAACGCATACTCTGCTACCTGCAAGCGACGCGGCATGCATGCTTGAGGTTCGACGGCAAGGGGCGGGCGGACCCTTTGCGTCTGGTCTGCTACACGGACGCAGACTACGCTGGCGATGTGGACAAGCGGAAGTCCACATCCGGCTACGTGTTCTTCCTCGCTGGTGCAGCGGTCTCGTGGTGCAGCAGAAAGCAAGACTGCGTCGCCACCTCCACAGTGGAAGCAGAGTACATCACACTGGCCGAGGCGGTCAAGGAGGCGGTGTGGCTCCGCAGGTTGCTGGGGGAGCTGGGCGTGCCGCAGCAGGAGCCTACGGTGGTGCAAGAGGACAACACCGGCTCAATCTCGCTGACCAACAACCCGACGCAGCACAGGAGGACGAAGCACATTGTCGTGCGTTATCATTACGCACGGGACATGGTTGAAAAGGGGCAGGTGGTGCTGCAACACTGCAGCACGCACAACATGCTTGCGGATTGCTTGACCAAAGCGCAACCCGTGGACCGGCACGCATTGAGCGTGGCCGGACTTGGGATGACCAGCTATGATGGGCTGGAGGGCGCAGCGGAAGATGAGTGAGAGCAGGTAGGAGCAGCCGGCATGGCAGGTGCAAGGGGGAGAATGCTGTAGATTTGCACCTCTGCATGCCCAAGTGCGGCGCCGGGAGGCGCCAACGAGCCGCCAGAGAGAGGAAATTCCTCGTCGACGGATCTGGCGACTCGATGATTGCTCGGATCCTAAAATGGAGGATTGCCCCTGAAAGTTGACGAGTTTCTGAATCCGGTGGAAGTCGTTTCACCGGAATCGGACCAGAAACGAGGGAGATATGGGCTTCCAAAGTTTGGGTGTGCGCGGCGGTTCTGGGAGCCGACCGCGGTTCGACTTCCGGTGAATTATCGACCGGAACGAGTAACAAAATGCCATCTGGGGATTTTGCTCCGGAAGGTCTGCCGAGGCGTCCGGTGGATGATCCGCCGGATTTCAGGAGTGCAGTTTGTTACTGAGGGATTTAGCCAAAATCCTGGCTTGGAGTCCGAAACTCAGTAGTACAGTTTGTTACTCGGGGACTTCGTCAAAATTCTGACTGGAGGTCCGCGAATAGGTTTCGACCCACATCAATCCCCATCACCAAAGTCGATGATTAACTCATTGAAACAGACCCCAAAGGCGCGAGGGGCGCCGCCACTATGCGTAGGGACATCTGCGCCTCCGGAATGGCGTTTTGATGGGTCCTTGATGTGTGAAGGCGCCTCGGCGGGCGACGTGGTGCGCGCCGCCAAGTGAGCGGCTGGTTTGGGGTGCTGAGCTTCGACTGACGTAGCGGGAGCTACGGTTATCCGAATTGCGTACGGTTTGGTGCGTTGGAGAGCTCATGACTAGCCCTACAAATGTTCAGATCATGTCCATGTTCAAAAACTAATGCAAAATCGCGTTCTTCCCTTCGCAAACGTGACTGTCTCGCATTTGTCTTCAACTGCCAGAAACATAGCGTGAGGCGACCGGAAAGCTCACGCTTAGACTCAGAACCAGCACAAAAGAAGCCGTGAACTCCAAGCAGACCCGTCGGGGCACGTTGGAACTGCCTCCACCCGGGGGCCGGTTTCTGACAAGTGCATGTTATGGTGATAGCAGCCATGGTCGAGAAAGTGGCAAAGGTCTTAGGGAAAGAGGACAGGATGCAACTAACACTCACACCCAACCAGTGGTTACCAACTCGAACAACTGGGCCCCGGACCATTCCGCTCCCAATTATCTTGCACCTCTCAATCATGCTTGTCTTGAATTGAGAGACCATTGGGCCTGCACAGTTGTCGCCTCCTCTCTTGTACCAACTGTCAACACCACTATCATAACTCCATCCTCTTCCACCGTTGTTGTAGCTTCCTACCCCATCTGCACCTGGGGCTAGATTTTGCCTCCCATGGGATACACTTACTATGGACCACCCTCCTCTCAAGACATGCCACCCACCTGGTCTCAAATAAGTTTCAGATTTCCTGATTCACATCCCCATGAGTGTCCGCCTAACACCCGTCATGCTGAGGAGCATGCCCTCAAGAAGCATCTCACTAGACCGCTCCATATTTATGATCAACAAGGTGATTGTGTGCTAGGCATTTCTTTCTCCCATGTGAGAGTTGAATGGAGCCCTTTGTGGTGGGATTCAAGGATGGGTGCATGATGACTTTCCCTGGATTGAAGATTGGCAATCCCATACCAGCCTTGACAGTCTTGGGGTCCCAACGTCCTCTTGTGCTCCCCACTTTGGTAAAGTTGCACTTTGCCTTGTGCTGGCTTCCGCCTGTGCTTTTGTGGCTTTTGGATTGTTGATTGAAGGGTTACACAACACATGACCTCTTGAGATTCATCATTTGTCTCCTTTGGTCCTTTTGTCTCGGTGCGCTTTGTGCGCACTAGCTCTGGACAACTTCTTCATGTTCAAGGTATTGGTGTTGTTCACTTCATGGGGCTAGGTAGGGCCTCTTCTTATTTGACGCTTTGTACGTGCCCTGCCTAGAGATCAGCATACTTCCTGTGACAACCCTGGATGGACAGGCCATGGGTTTTATATCCAACCACGACATTGGCATAGTCTCCATTCATTCCTTTTGTAGAGTTATGCTTTATGTGCTTCATTTGGACCACCTCTTTTATGTTCCTCTTTCTTTCCCATCACCTTCCGCTGCCTCTGTCGTTGTCCATGTTGTGCCCTCTCTATCACTTAAGTACATTCAGCTATTGCATCCTCTTCTCTAAAACGATCATAATATAGCCATTGCCTGCATCTTGCACGCACCACCTGCAACTAGTCTTGACGCTACTAAATTCGTACTCCTTGTTCCAAAGACTGCCTTGATTGTGCATCAGAAAAGATACATCGCTCTCCCTTTAGCACTGGTAATTGTGTGGTCTCACACCCCATTTATGGTTCAGTTGAGGCATCTTAGTTGTTTCTATGCTGATACTCTAAGTGTAGCATATGGAATGACACTCCATACTTTGTGCCCTGCAAAAAGCACACCTTGTTCACAGCTCTTCAAAAGATTAACACATGAAGAGATCAGTTCAACTTGTTTATTAATGAAAAATTCATCACAAATGACTACAGATGCTGAAGGTAGGATACATGTAATTTTCAAACACTTCTAGACTCAACCCTCAGAGGAAATCAAGAATGTCACACACTGGATACAGCCTCTCCCATGGCTGACAAGGCTTTGCATTGTAAAACACGTTGGTCTCACTGTCACAGGCATGGCCACCGTCTCTATCTTAAGGAGCCAACGCCCTACTCCCCACTCCCCGGACTAGATGAGCCTGGCCCAATCAGTGTAAGCCTGACCCTTTGCCTAACCAGAACCCCCCCCTTGCAACTTTAGTATGTTGTGCTTGAATGGAGTGTTTGCTCAAACTCCAAAGACCGGCATGCTTCCTCATGCACAGAAGCAGAACCATGGATCAGGTAATGCACAAAAAGAAAGTGTCAAAAGTGGAAATAGATGAAAAAGACCAAACATGCTTACCTCACTCTTCCTCATTTCTATCTTCCTCGTATGTTTCTTGCCACTCCCTCTCCTCCTCATCTGGCTGCATAGCGTGCTCATCTTGTGTGACGGTCTCACCAAAATCACCACCAGGAGGGGAGGAAGCACCAGAGGCATCACTCTCAAACCCATCATCCTCATCATGCATCCCGAGGTGGCATATCAAGGTCATTCTCCATGTCATCTGCACTGTACTCACTAAGTGGTGGACCTCCACCTAGCGATGCACTAACACGTGCTTCCAGTGCGGCTGTAGCATGCTGAGCAGCAACCGCAGGACCGCCATCATGTTAGGCTACTGCCCATGGGGGCCTTAGTGCAGGAAGATTCTGGCATTGTGTATTTTTGTGATCCTTCTGCCCACAGCAGGGGAAGACGAAGTTTTTTTTTTTGTTAGGTCTCCTGATCCTTCTGTGTGCAGCGGGGTCATCCCTTGCCACGTCGTGATCCAGGCTGCTGACAGGCCGGTTCAACCCGCCTCATGTTTCTCACCACGGGAGACGGCATGGGGGTGGCGTATGCTCAACAGACTGTCATGCGGGTGAGGCCAAGTTCCGCCACGTTCTCTGTTACATGCCTCTTAGTCAAAAGAAATGCAGAGGCATGCTGAGAAGGTAGGCCATACGCTTGGCCACAACTGCATGACTCACATAGTTAGTCAGCCCTGTCATTGTGGTGGTGTGAGGTCCCTCTTTTGTGACTACGTACGCACATGCCACCCCGAGACTTAAGGAGGTAGTCTGCATGTGCAAGCGCCAACATGTCCTTCGCTTTAGCCGTCTGACTACGATGTGTGTTGAACAATCGCTGTACAAATGGGTAAATCGACACAAAGTAGTAGTACGGGGACAAACGCTGGTAAACTCTGATGTGGGCGTTCCAACTCTCAACCGCATTAGATATTGTGTGCCCTCCTCTGTCCAAAGGGCAGTGGAGCCGAGTCCATCTTTCAAGTGGCACACCACCGGCCACTACCCCATCCCCCCCCCCCCCCCCCCCCC